>CM076570.1:1023097427-1023335164 GCA_034641835.2 Pinus albicaulis
AAGTGCCCAAACCCATCCAGAGATGTATCAGAAGCTACATTGCAAAGGTGTACGGGATAGAAATAATAAGCCACTTTACAAAGGTGTTCTTACTAAGAGATAAATATAAAAGGCATGCCCACAATGTTGTTCCCTTACAAAGCCAGTTTACAAAGGTGTTCCTAGAATAAGGTAGAATAAGCTTCTTTGCAAAGACATTCTTTTCATTTCCCTTAAGGGATAGGCATGAGAAGCATATATATAAATATTTTTCTTTTGAAAACAACATTTTCCCTTCGAGTTGATCCGATTGATGAAGAATTTTTTCAGTGATTTTAAAATTTACATGTTGTCTCTTATGACAAGGTTATGGTAGGAAAGAGTAGAGGTCCTTCCTATAGTGCTTTCATGCACTGACCTCACTCAAAGCCCCAAGGAATAAGGATTATCCTAGTGTTTGAAAATACAAAATAATTGAAAAGCATTAAACAATGTAGTTTAGTTAATGGAAAACAACCATTTGATGTTACATGAATAACTTTTAAAAGTTGCACCGTAACTAATCTAGGCGTTTCCAAAACTTGTTACCTTTGTTCCCATGTTTCATGGATCTTAGGAATAGGAATGTAACATTCCCAATTAAGTGGGACTTGGGAGCTTCAACTTCAAAGAAATGGGAGCTGGGAAAATAATTCTTGATATGGAAAGATTTAAATTAAAATTAAAATTTTGATATTAATAAATATTAATTTCAAATATTTTTAAATTTAAAATATAATAATTTTTTATTTGATTATTGAAAAGTTGTACATGATACATATAATTTAATTATATTTTTCTGTAAAACCATTTTAACATCAATATTTAAGGACAAATAAATCTTACTCAAAATATAGTTTAAATAAAAAAACAATAATACTCAAATTAAATTTGTGGATATAAATAAATTTTATTACATATACTGAATATGAAAGCATAAACAGTCAACCACACTATTGATTGTTAAAGTGTAATAAATAATTTTCTTGTGTATTTTTTTATCAACCAAACACATTATTTATGTTTGAGAGATGGCTTTTGTGATCGATAAATTGAAAAAATCTGTCGGTAAAACTCACATATGAAAAATATCGTGCATGCGTTTCAAACCAACTATTATGGTTCATCATCACAACTAAATGAGAGGACAGATAAAGGCTTACGATTTAAATGGATGCACAGAGAATCAAACTAGTATTTTGACTAAATTAATTAGGAAATTTACCCAACCAGGTATCTAAATTATTTTTAATTATTAATGGAGTAAAAATAAGGTTAATGTAAAATTTTTGTTTATTTATTTTAATTTATTACTATTATTTTACTAAATAAATAAATGAATAGCTAGAATTATATATATATATATATATATATATATATATAGCTATAAAAAGTCTAATAAGTAAATTGATAAATAAATAAAACAAATCTTCAGCAAAAAAATATAAAAAATAAAAATATATATAGAAAAACAAATAAAAGATATAAATTAGTAAATAAAAATAATAAATAAAAATATAAGAGATAAATAATAAATAAAAGAAATCCAATAATCAGAATAGTTCCAAGAACCTGCAAGAACCTGTCACAGAGCCCTTAGGGTATGTGCATTGTGTAGCACTGCAACTGGCGCTTTTGTATATAGATTCCTGCTTTTATTGTTAGTGCGGCTACTCTCGTTTATGGCGGCTGCTTCAGGAGGGGGTGCCGCAGCCCCCTCCTTCTGAAATGTTACTGCTGGACATAGCCCCTCTGTGCATCCATCGCGTGAGGGAATGCAGCCTTCTTCAGCAGTTTTAGGAGCGGCATGACAAGCTCGGTCAAAAGGGTCTTGCTTGCCAAGGTTTTTTAAGAAGCCAAGATTTACTATTCCCCCAACAACACTGAATGAGTACCGCGGTTACATGAAAGATCATGCTTTAATCTTTAAGTTCATAGGAGTTTGGCCTACAGAGAAGGATTTGCTGAAATGGATACAATTAAAATGGAAACCCAAAGGTCATATTGACCTGAAATTTGGGGCCAGAGGGTTTTCTACTGTTACTTTCACTATTTTGTTAGATAAAGAATGCATTTTTGAAGGCCGACCTTATTTTTTTAGTAATGCAAGTCTTTTTATTCGACAATGGGAAAAATGTTGCAACCCAGATAAGGAGAAATTTCTTGCTGCCCCTGTTTGGGTTCATTTTTTTGGCCTTCCAATTGATTTCTGGGCTCCACCTATTCTTGAAGGCATAGGAAATTCCATAGGAAATTTTGTTAAGATAGCTAATACAACTCGGAGGGGCCGATATACTTCTTTTCCACGTATTTGTGTATATATGAATATATTAGAGCCCTTGTCGGAAATGATTGAACTAGAATATGAGGGTAAAATATAGAATCAACTTCTTGATTATGAGCACATTCCGTTTCGTTGTAGGCGATGCCATGAATATGGTAATCTTTATAAATATTTCCCTTTGAATACTGCTAAAATTCCTCCTCAGAACCTAATAAACCCTGACCAAGGCCGAATAGAGGAAGAAGGTTTTATTCCTGTCCTGGTCAAAAAATGAACTAATCGTTCTTCAGATACACAAGAGCATAAAAAATCGACAACTCAATCAGCCAATCGATATGAGGTCCCACAACCAGAAGAAGAACCGATGAATATAACTTCCCAAGTAGCAGATTTGGAAGGTGACCGTCCTGTTGAGGAACCTAGCACTCAACCAAGTCAGTTCGAGAAAAGAAAAATTATTGAAGATACGGAGCCTACCGCGAGTACACCACCGGAGTCATAGTTAGATCAAATCCCTGTGGATGTTGAGCAGCATAAAGAGGAACTTTGCGCTGAAGAAAGAGTTCTTAAGCGGCTCCTGAATGATTGGAAGAATATTGATGATAGATTCATTCCTATTGAGGAAAAACAACTATATAAAGAAACTTTTGAAAGGTATCTCACAGTGCAAGCACATCAGGAGGTCCAAGCAGTGGAAAAAGCAACCACAGGCCCTGATCCTCCAAAATTTTCGTAGAAGCGGGGAAGAAGAACTTTGCAAGAATCTATATAGTTAGTAGGGGAAATGTTGATCAATACTTGTAATATAGTACCGTTAACAACATTTTTCCAACAACCTCCAAAGTTTTCTCAATGAAAGTTCTGTCATGGAATATACGAGGCCTCAATAGTCGAGGTAAGCAATGATTTTTAAAAGAGAAATTGTGGTCTGAAAAACCTCAAGTAATGTTACTTCAAGAAACGAAGATAACTGGATGTAAATTGAGCAGTCTTCTTGACACGTTTACTCCTCATTATGAATCTATGGCAATCAATTCTCATGGTACAGTAGGTGGTATAGCAGTCCTTTGGAACCCGGTGGAAATCGTAGTGGATGGTTGGCTTGCCTTTCCTCGAATTCTATCTGGGTGTTTTAGACATATAGGCTCCCAACAACAACTCTTTATCTCTGCAGTGTATGGTCCGTCTATTCTAGGGGAGAGACAGAGTTTTATAGAGGATATTCGAACTCTCCATCAGCTATTACCTACCCAGTATTGGCTCTTGGGTGGGGACTTTAATATGATTTTGAATCTGGATGAAAAGAAAGTTGAACTTAGATGGGAAGATCCAGATATGGTATTATTTCGTGATCTTCTTACTAATCTTCATCTTGTTGACATTCCAACTGTTAATGGTAAATTCACATGAAACAATCGCAGAGGAGAACGATTTCAAATAGCATCTCGATTGGATAGGTTTTTGGCATCAGAAGTGCTAGTCAGCCTTGATGTTTATTATGAAGTGGTTATTTTACCTTCTTTGGGGTCGGATCATTGGCCCATTCGATTGGATATTGATGTCAAATCTGGGCCTCAGAATCGGCCTTTCCATTTTGAACATTTTTGGCTCCGAGATCCACAGTTTTTAGATAAAGCAAAGCACTGGTGGGCAATGAATTTACCTACTGGACGGAATAAAATGCATTCCTTTCAGCTTCGTCTCAAGCAGTTAAAAACTGAAATTAAAAATTGGAATAAAGAACAGTTTGGTAATATTCATCAGGATCAACTTCGCCTTCAAGCAAAAATGAAAGATTTGCAGCAACAAATTATTTTGCATGGTCGAATGGAAGCATTGAGAATTGAAGAAGGTATTACCCTTAGCAGTTTAGAAGAACGAAGAAAACATGAAGAAATTTTGTGGAAACAAAAATATCGAATTCAATGGTTACGGGAAAGAGAGCGTAATACTAAATTTTTCCATAAAACAATGATTCAACGCAGGTAGCATAATCACATTTTATTTTTAAAAGACTGGAATGGGAATCGTATTGTCGAACATGAGGAAATGGCTCAAGAGTTACACCATCATTTTAAAGACTTACTTACAGAGCTTCTGCCAAATAGAGAAGAGACCATTGCTAAAATAACACGACATATCCCCTCTATTATTACCAGAGAACAAAATTTAGCGTTATTGCGAGAGGTAAGCTTGGAGGAAGTTGAGGCAGCTGTTATGCACTTGCCCAGGAATAAATCTTCGGGCCCTGACAGATTTACAACGGAATTTTTCAAAGCAGCTTGGCAGTTTATGGGTCAGGATATAACGGATGTGGTTGAAGAATCTCAGAGGCACCGTAAGATATATCCAGCTCTGAATGCCACCTTCCTTACTCTTATTCTGAAGCAGAAGCAAGCTGATACACCGGTGGGATTTCATCCTATTGCACTTTGTAATGTTATTTATAAAATTCTTTCAATGATTATGGTGAATTGACTTAAACCCCTTCTTCCGAAACTTATTTCCCCGAAACAAACCAACTTTGTTGCAGGTCTCCAAATTCTGGATGGGATAGTAACTGCTCAAGAAGCCATTCATTTGTTACAGTCGAAACGGGTTAAAGGTATGATGATCAAATTAGATTTAGCAAAAGCATATGATCGTATAAGCTGGTCCTACCTTTTGGCAGTCCTTAAGAGTTTTGGGTTCGATCAGCGTTGGTTACAATGGCTTTTCTCATTTATATCGACACTGAATTTCTCTATTCTTGTTAATGGCATTCCATCACAACCTTTTAATATCTCACGAGGCCTTCGTCAGGGAGATCCTTTATCTCCTTTCTTGTTTATTATAGCTACAGAAGGGCTTGGCCATCTACTTAAAGCCTCTCTCTCAGAGTGTCAGTTGCATGGTTTGAAACTATGGGGTCCTGCTATTGCTCTGACTCATCAACAATTTGTTGATGATATCTTACTCTTTGGTGAAGCTTCAGTCCGAGAGATCAGGAAAATTCTTGCCACTTCGGATATTTTTATGGAGGCCTCAGGTACGCTTGTGAACAAAGATAAATCTCATGTTTATTTCTTTAATATAAACAATGCTTGTGAACAGTATCTTGCTCGTCTCCTTGGTTTTCGTATTGGTTCTTTCCCCATGCGATATTTGGGTGTACCATTTGTAAAACCCAGTTAAGAGTTGCAGGTTGGCATGATCTCATTATCAAGATGGAACGAAAATTTCAAAACTGGGCGTTTCGAGTTCTTAATGCTCCTGGGCGACTAATTTTATTGAAATCAGTTCTTCAATCTATTCCTATATATCAACTTTCACGCAGAGCAGCCCCATAAAGTATTTGTAATCAATTGGTCAGCCTATTTATAAATTTTCTCTAGCAAGGAGCGCAAAATAATAGGAAGTGGCCTTTAGTTTTGTGGTAGACGCTGATTAAATCTAAATCTACAGGGGAGCTTGGTCTTCGTGATCCCTTACTCCTTAATCAAGTGATGGGTGCAAAACTCTGGTGGCGGTGGCTCCAAGGGGGACATGACTTGTGGAAGACACTCTGGGAAAAAAAGTATGAGATGCCCCGCTCTGTTGCTGCAAAATTGAAAATTGATATTGTTCCTAAAGGATTAGCGATCTGGAATCTTACAGCGGGCAACCGATTTCTTATTCACCAGCATAGCTTTTGGGAAGTAAGGGATGGCACAACTGCACTTTTTTTGGAGGATTCCTGGCAACAAAGAGAGAAATTATTTACTCGCTTAGATCTTGTTGAACTCTTCTTATTTACTAATACTCCACACCACCGATTGGTCTCTAATTATTGGACTCAGCAATAGCTGACTCACTGGTGGAAATGGAAGGAGAAAGTGGCATGCCCTCGCGCACTGGATACTCTGCAATGGTATAATTATGACCGTGAGATGCAGACCAGGAAAATCAAGATACAAACTGGGACTGATATCCTTCGTTGGGGCTATCGACCAAAAGGAATGTTTACTATTAATGAGGGGTATCATATCCAAGGTCAACAGAATTGTGTTCCTGGTTCTACTATTTGGAAGAAAATCTTGTCCATGTTTCATTGGCCGAAAGTGGCTTACTTCTTATGGATGGTTAGTCATCAGAAAATTATCACATGGGACAATATGCAGAAGCGAGGAATGATAGGCCCGTCAGTTTGCTCTTTTTGCAGAAAAGATAATGAAACAACTGAGCATACATTCAATAGCTGTGATTATGTTGTAGCTCTTTGGCACAATTTAGAATTTACCTTTCGACACACTGACCGTGATCCTGCCAGTGTGATTAACACTGTGTTGAATTGGCGAAAAGGTGGATATAAATGTGTGCTTCTAAATCAAGCATGGCAGTTGGTACTGGGTTTTTTAATTTGGGATCTCTGGAAGGAGCGTAATCATCGAATTTTCCAAGGGGAGGACATGACTAACAATAAGATCTAGGAAAAGGTGATTGCCAACCTCCGAGAAACTATCCTGGTTGAACAATGGCTCCAGGATGATTGGAAGGCAGAAGGATTAGAAGTACAAATATTACATCAGCTAAACCTACATCCAAAAATGTTAGCAGTCAATCTCTGGAAGTTCTGACCTCCGCGAAAACAAATCCCTGAAGGTTGGAAACCACCTACTTTGGGATTTATTAAACCTAATTTTTATGGGGCCTCTAAAGGAAATCCTGGGCAAGCAAGGATAGGAGGTGTGTTAAGAAATTCCAAAGGTGAAGTATGCAGGGTTTATGCTCTGGATTTGGGGTACACAACGAATAATGAAGCAGAATTAACTTCTCTCCACCATGGATTAATCATAGCACAACGTCAATAGTTTCACCGTCTTATTGTAGAAGGCGACTCTGCTATGGTTGTCAGAGCTTTGACTAAACTTGAAGAAGGTATAAATTGGGATAAAATTTGTAAAATTTGGCGCACAACAACTTTGCTACAAGAAATTTAGGCTTTTCTCTCTCAATTACATTATATTATTCCATCTCATACATGACAAGATTGCAATGAAGCGGTTGACTATTTGGCAAATTGGGGTTGTCAGAATCGAGACCGATACCAAGCTATCACTCCCTCAGCTAGGGCTTGGAATGTTGAATTTTACTCTCTGCAACTCATAGTAGCCAGAGATATGACAAACAACCCCGATCGGGGTGCGCGCAAGGTCTTTCGGTGTCAGCAGCCTTAACAGCTTGAGCTGGCTGTCAGCTGATCATTATTACCAAGTTTTCCATATGAAGACATGATGGATAGAAATTATACCTTCGCACACCGATAAGATGGCTCTTCATAGTCGGTTTCATGCTGGTTTTCTTTGTATTTGTATTTGTATTATTGTTTGGCTGAATTTGGTGGGCAGCTATAGCACAACAGGATCATTTGGGGGTGCCTTCTATCGGTTCCAGTGTTTCAATCTAGTGTTTTGGTATGTATTACCTTGCTTTAACCCTATTAAATCAGTTCATTCTCTGCAATACGACATGGCTTCTGCAAAGGTGATGGGTTTATTTGATGCAGAGGAGACAGAAACTTGTTTTCGAAGTCCGGTCTTTGATAATTGTGGTATAATAAGGGTTCTGCAATATACTGCTTTGGGATTATTTTGCTGCTTTTGCTTCTCTTAATGCAAGTCTTTTCCTGGCTGCTATGTCAAATTTCTTGGTGGAAACATAGGGGTTTTTCCTTTCATATGCTGGATTTGTGGGGTTTTTTACATATTCTCTGTTATCTGAGGTGTCAGGAATTATGATGTGGGTTTATATCCAAGTTTAATCTTGTGTCTTTGGCATTTTTATTCTGGCTTTTCGGCAAGGATATTTTGTGGTAATACAGGGGTTTCTGATGTGGTATGCCAGCACTGTGAGCTTCTTGGTATCCTTTCGGCCTTTCCTCCGATGTTGCTAATACTCGGTCTATATGACCTCGTTCGACGCACTGTTATTTCTGATTGGCTTACTGCATTTTGCCACTATGCACCTCTTCCAAACTCTTATGCATCTTTTCGATTCTCAGCCTTACTGTCCTGCTCTGTTGCCTATTTGTTTAACACAGGGTTTCTGGGTGCCAGTATGAAAAAATCAACTTTTCCACCTTCCAAATCAAGGGCTAAGGGGAAATTAACGAATATCTGCTTGCACTCTAGTAAGAGAGGGCGTAAAACCAATGAACAGGTGGTTGAAAATTTGGTTAATTCGTATACTTCTAGCACTCCTTTGCCTGTTCATAAGAATATACAGGACTGGGAGAAGTATATTTTGAAAGCTGGTGTTGATCTCTAGGACCAGAGAGAAACCATGGACTTCTTGGTCGACCTAGGTAGCACGGGGGGCAGGATATCCCTTTTCCAGCAAACTGTAAAGATGTATTGGCGATTTAAATGTCTTCTTGGTCAAGCCCTCATGAGTATGAAGGAGAAGGATGCTCATTCCTCGCTATTATTTGAGCTCAACCAAATCAAACTGGCCATGAATACCATGACCAAGATCCAGCAGAAGCAGAATGATCGCATTTGACGCATTGAAGTGCAACTGCGAGAGATGCAGTGGGTGGAGCTGTTGGGGTCATCTGCTGAAGATCCAGCCCCTGTGCACTCTTTTGATGGCTAGGCTTCTTAACTTATTTTTTTTTTATCTATGTTTTTTGTTCAACGATATTATAGCTGTTGTTGTATATGTAACTATTATGGACATAGTCGTGTATTTCTAGTTGCTACAGAAAGACTGAAAGAATATCGGTTTTGGTTGGCCTTTAACTTTTTGAGATGGCCAACAAACCTAGTTTCCCTTTGGGCAGGTTGAGGCTCTTCTCCTTGATGTATTTTTTTGGCAACTTGCTCTAAATAATAGAAAAAACAGGTCATACGAAATTCACAAAAAAAAAAAAATAATAAATAAAAGAAGGAAAATAAAATAAAATAATTAATCCATTAAAAAAAAACTAAGAGGAAATATCAGGGATTCAACACCTGCTAATGCTCTAACCACTATCTCTATTCAGATTCACCAGCCTTTTTTCAATTTCTAAGGCTTCCCTTAATTTACGATGATGAAAGTGATAAATCCTTACAATGAATATTTCTTCTTCAATGAAAATGTGATGGTTAGTGTTCTCAGCATGTTCTTCCAATGCATAAGAACAAGATCTACCATGTTTGAGGTCAGCTGCATGTTTGCAAATTCTTTGATTAATGGATCAACTAGTTTCACCAATGTAAGAGGTTCCATAGGAGCAAGGAATAATGTAAACACCTTTACCATATTTAGGGTTTACTGGGTCCTTCACATATCTTAAAGAGCTTCAAATAGTGCTAAGGGGCTTAAAAGTAGAGGAAACATTATGTTTCTTAAGGACCCTTGCGATCTTATCACTGGTTCCTTGAATCAATAGGAGAAGTACTCCAAAATCCCAATCTTTAAAATCTTTTTTATTTTTATTTTGGGACATTCTTCAACACACTACAGCTTTTTTGAGAACATTATGCAGAAGCTTTTCATTCCCTCAAAGCTGTACTAATGCGAAAAAATCTCCAAAGTAAATAACGTGTGTTATGGGTATCTCGGTCCAATGACAATGTTTCCTCCTGTGCTATCACATAATACCCATTAGTAGAACTAATTGATCCGATAATCGAAAGGAATTTATTGTATTATTCATAGTGGAAAAACGGGCAAGAAACTATCACATGCGTGAAATCACCTATTGAGAGTTGATCACTCTCGTCGTAAAAAACGAAGCGTTGAATCAGTGGTCGCGGTGTTGAATACTCTTTAGATTTAATTTTTATTTTTATTAGTTAATTATTTGAACATTTTCATATTATTTATCTCTGATATTTTTGTTTCCTAATTTTTATATTTTATTTATTTATTTATTTATTTTTCTATATATATTTTTCCAAAGCTTTGTTTTATTTATTTATCTATTTACTTATTGGACTTTTTATAGCTTCATTTATATATATATATATATATATATATATTCAAATTAATTATTTTAGATATTTATTTATTTAATCGATCAAATAATAATAATAAATAAAAATTTAACATTAACATTATTTTTACTCCATTATTAATAACAAATAATTTAAATTTTTCGTTAGGTAAATTTCCTAATTAATTTAGTCAAAGTAGTTGTTATTCTATAACGACTAGTTTGATTCTCTCTGTATCTATTTAAATCAGAAGCCCTTATTTGTGCTCTCATCCAGTCTTGATGATGACCCACAATAGTTGGTTCGAAACACATCGACGATATTTCTCATATGTTATTTCTATGAAAATATTTTTTCACACATTTTTTATTTTAATTGATTTTAATATTACCAACCTAGTTTCATCTTAACTCTTGACCTATCAAAGCGTCAAGAGGGATTGAATCTCTCTAGGTGAAAACCTTTGTTTAGAGTGAAAAACTTGAGGAAAGGTTTCCAACTTGAGATATTTGATCCCTCTCGGCACTTAATTGATCAAGAGTTAATATGGATCTAAGCTAGTTTTAGTTGTGCACGACCAAGGAAAATCTATCGAAGATATCGAATCTTTTATCAATAATATGTAAATATATCCAATGTTAATATAATAATTTTAAATATTCTAAATATTTATAATATTAACCTCATCATTTTAATTTTAAATTTTCTTAGGTACCTCAGTTTGTTGAGGTGATAAATAGTGTTAATAAATTTAATGATGAAAAAAAATGAAATACGAATTTTGAATGCAAAGTGACTATAATAGTGTTGAATGATAGAAAATAATTATAACAAAAATGTTGCCAATTACAAATAGTCTTCATTGTGATCAATTTGAGACTATTTTATTCTACTATTCTTATGTCCACCCTTGTTAGATTTTCCATATTTTATTATCGTAAAAAATTTAAATCTTTAGCTCATGTTGTTGTAGTAAACATCATACCTTGTCTATCTTTCTCTCCAATATTAATAGGTTCAATTACTATAAAACAAAAATAAATGTGAAATTTCAATATTTTTTGTGATTATACTAAATGAAATGCACGTTGTTAATCCAATCACTTTAAAATTAATGCGCCATCATACATCCAATTACATGAAACCAAAAATAAACATCTACATTGAAATCAATGTATCTAATGAAATAAATCAAATAAGATTAGAAAAAAATTTCTACAATGAAATCAATGCATCTAATGCAAACAATCAAATCGATTTAGAAATCAAATTTTACACTCAAATCAGTTCATCTATTACAAGTAAGAAAATATGATCAGAAATCAACATCTACATTTAAATCAATACATTTATTGCAAGCAATAAAAAAGGATTAGAAACAATTATCTACATTGAAATCAATGCATCTAAAGTAAGAATACTAAATTATGTTTAGAAATGAACATCTACTTTGAAATCAGTGTAGGAAGTGCAAGCAATAAAATAGGATTAGAAATTACTATCTACACTAAAATGAATGCATTTAGCACAAGAAATCAAATAGGATTAGAAATCATCTACATTTAAATCAATGCATGTAGTGCAAGCAATCAAATGTCATTAGAAACCAATATCTACACTAAAATTAATGCATCTTGTACAAACAATCAAATATGATTAGAAATCACCATCTACACTAAAATCAATGCATCTAGTAAAAGCAATCAAATAGGATTAGAAATCACCATCTACACTGAAATCAATCCATTTAGTGCAAACAATCAAATAGGATTAGAAATATTCTACACTGAAATCAATGCCTCTAGTGCACACAATGTACATTGAAATCAATCTAGGTAGTGCAAGAAATTAAATAGGACTGGAAATTACCATCTACAATAAAATCAATGCATTTAGTGCAAGCAATCAAATAGGATTAGAAATCATATACATTTAAATCAATGCAATTAGTGCAAGAAATAAATTACCATTAGAACCCAATATCTAAACTAAAATCAATGAATCTAGTACAAAAAAACTAAATAGGATTAGAAATCACCATCTACATTGAAATCAGTGCATCTAGTAAAGAAATAAAATAGGATTAGAAATCCCCATCTACACTGAAATCAATTCACCTAGTGCAAGCAATCAAATATGATTATAAATCACCATATACACTGGAATCAATGCATATAGTGCAAGAAACATTATTTCTTCTCTCCCCCCTCCATTTATACCTATATGTCCCTCCATTGCTTCTTCTTTGTATCTTTATCTTAACCCAGCCCCAAAACACACACACACACTGTCACACACCATATCTATCAAACTCTATATCCCTCCCTCCCTCTCTTCGTATCCCTCTTCTTCCCTCTCTTCACCTTCCATCTATATCCTTATCTTCCCTTGATATCCTTCTCCCCAACTTCTACCTCTCTTTACTCATGTTTTCCTCTCTCTCTCTCTCTCTCTCTCTCTCTCTCTCTCTCTCTGTCTCTCTCTCTCTCTCTCTCCATATTCCTTATCACTCCATCACTCTCTCCAGATCTATCTCTCTATGTATTTATTCTTACCTACCTCTCTCTCCCCCTCCAAATCCAATACCCCTTTCCTGCCCTTTTTCCACTCTCTCTCTCTCTCTCTCTCTCTCTCTCTCTCTCTCTCTCTCTCTACAACTCTGTTACTATATCCCTCCCTCTCACCTTCTCTCCCCCCTTCTCTTCATATCTCGTTCCTTTTTTCTTTATCTCAGCCCAAAAATACACACTGTCTATCCATCTCTCCCTTTTCACTTCCTCTATCTCTCTTCACTTCTCACTGCCTGTGTCTTTATTCTTCCCTCCCTTTTTCCCCCTCCAAATCCATCTCTCCCTCCCTCTCTCTTTCTATATATCAAGTCCTCTCTCTCATCCTCCCTCTCTCTCCATTTCTATCCTAACACCTTCTTTCTCATTCTCTCTCCTTTTCTTTCCTTAACTTGTTTCTCTGTTTATCTCACCCCTAAACACACACACACTCTCTCCACCTCTCACTCACTATGTATTTCTTCTTCATTCCCTCTCTACCCATCCAAATCCATCTCCTTATCCCTCCCTCTTTCCTCCTCTCTCTCAATTCCTTTCTCTCATCCTTCCTCTCTCTCCATTTCTCTCTCTCTCTCTCTCTCTCTCTCTCTCTCTCTCTCTCTCTCTCTCTCTGCCCTTGAATTATCTCATTATCTTCCTCCCTCTCCCCTTCCCTAAATCCCCCCTCCATCTTTGTGTCTCCCTCTTCCTCTCTTATCCTTCTCTACCTATATCATTCCTCTCCCTATCTCTCTCTTCATTTCTTCCTCTCCCATCACTCAATTCCCCCTTCATATACATTATTACTACCCATCTCTCTAGTATCACACTATCTATTTTTTCTTCCTCCCATATATGGAGAAGTTAATATATATCCTCATATATTAATATATATTATAATATAACAAATTTTAATATTGTATTAATCCAAATTTATAAGATTTAATAATATTAATATTATAATATATTAATATATTAGAAAGATATAATAATAATAATAATGGAGTGGGGGTTGAAATTTGAGTTGAGCTAGGTCATGGAAGGCTAGGGTTTCCTCGCCCTTGTCATGGGTGCGTGGAAATGACTCCTCTAACACCGTTGTAAGATACTATGCACATTTGTATATTGATATAATCATTTCAGAGGCTGAAGCACAACAAACAACAGAAGGGGGGAAACAACCACCACCCCCCCCCTTGAAATAATGGAGAAGCTAGAGTATTCGTTGATGACAACAACTCTAGACAAACCGTTCCACCACGGAATGAGTCAACAGGCACCACCGAGCCTATGGTAAACCCTACAACCCAAGAGAATGAAAATAAGGGCTGCCAAGGCCAGAAAAATGTGACATCTTTAACCTGCATCGAAATCATGACGAAAAAGACTGAGATCCACTTCCTGGCTGAAAGGATCAATGGAAAAATCAAATACATGCAAGATCACGCCTTCATTGGGAATTTTATTGGCTTCTGGCCAACTAAAAAATCCCTCTACAACAGGATAAATTCCAAGTGGAAACCCAAAGGTCACGTTTCGCTCCAGCTAGGTCCCAAGGGCTTCTTCAACATTATCTTCACCTCCATAGAGAATAAAAATCGGGTCATGGACGAAGGACCCTATTTCTTCAATGAGGCTGGCCTTTTCCTTAGATATTAGATTGAATGGTTAAAACCTAGAAAAGAAGACTTCAAATAGGCGCTGATGTGGATTAGACTCTATTCCCTACCCCAGGAGTGTTGGGAAGAGATAACCCTTGAAGAAATTGGTAACCATATTGGATCCTTCATCAAGCTCACAGAAGAAACCAAGCATAATCGATACACCACCTATGCCAGGATCTGCCTCTACATGAACCTAGCCAAATATTTTCCAGACTCGGTAAGTCTCTCTCACGATGAATTTGAAAGGATCCAATCTATATATTATGAGCATGTTCCTTTCCGTTGCCGCAAATATATTAAGAATGGTCATATTTACATATATTTCCCTCTCAATCTCCCCCGGAAGCCCACCTCTACCCCTGAGACTTATGATCCTGATAGCTTCACCAAAGTTTCCTCTCAGAAGAGACATGCTAAAAAACTTGTCCCTAACCCCAGACCTTCCCAACGCTCCACCAGCAACAACTTTCACCTCCTAGCCAATCAATCCTAGAAGGAATGACCCCTCGCTTCCTCCTCATTAGATCCCCCTCCCCTCAGTACTCCCCTCCCCAACCCCTCTTTACCCCCCAAGTCCTCAACCTCGAACATAAACCTAATAAGATCTCTAATTACTCAGACATAAATCTATAAGAAAAGCAGCAAGGAACCAAGAATAAAGATAAGAAAAAGGATATATCGCACTTAGCTTCCATACAAATCCAGGAACTTCCTTTGGAGATGCCCTCGAACATGGAGGAGGATATCTAGGGAATCCCTTCTCAGCATGATAACCAAGATAAAGGGAAGAATCAAACCCTAATAACTTACATGGAAGAAGAGCCGAAGGCCATATAATTTGGTGACCTTGACATCACTGGTTTTGAAAAGGCCTAGAAAACTAAAGAGTATCACACCATTCCAGCTCGGCAAATAGACAACCTAGAGGAAGTTCTTTTCAAAAATCAACCACTTAACGGAATCACACAAGTACGCATCCAGGGAGAGCATATCCCTCAAGAAACAATCAATATCATGAGAGAATCCAGGAAAAGAGGCAGACCTAGAGACTTGTAACGTCTGATTATCTTGGGGGATCAGCTGGTCGAATTGGGATGATAGCCCAGGTTGAATAAGTTATATAAATTCGTCACCCACTAGTCTTAATGAAGAAGCTCATATCATGGAATATTCAAGGGATCAATAGCCACTCAAAGCACTGAATGATAAAACCATAATACGGCAAGATAATCCATCCATTGTTTTCATGCAGGAAACCAAATGTTCCAGCACCACCTTCCATTATAACTTATCTAGGTTGTGGCCTAGTTGTAACATTGTTGCAGTTGATGCCGTAGGCAGCTCCAAAGGCCTGCCCATCACCTATAACCCCCGCATCCTCTCCCTAATTACAATCCATAGTTCTCTCAACTTCATCCAATCCTCCTTCCATTTTATTGGTACCAATATTCATGGCCATCTCACCAATGTTTATTTCCCCCAATCTTCAACCCTGAAAATCCATCTCATGGAAGCTATTGTCACCCTTAATTCCAAGAGATCCCATCCCCTTTAGATCCTCAGAGGAGACTGGAATATGATTACCAACCTCAATGAAAAAAGAGGAGGCCATCTGCAGCTTGACAATGACAGCTACAGATTAAAATATTTCATCCTCTAGAATTAGTTGATCGACCTGACTACCACCAATGGGCTTCACACATGGAACAAAAAAAGAAGGGGATCCTATCAAACAGCTTCGTGCTTGGACCACTTTCTAATATCAGATGCCTCGGTTCACTTGAGGGGTGACATCTTCTCCACTATTTTGCCTAGAGTAGGCTATGATCATTGGCCCATTCAACTTCAATGGATGCTCCCTCAAAAAACCTGCAAAAAACCCTTCCGCTTTGAAAAAGTATGGCTTCACCATCCTGGTTTTAAAGAAATGGTGATTAATTGGTAGTGTAGCATCACCCCCCCCCCCGGATGGTTCAAAAATGTATCAACTCCAGCAATAGCTAAAGGTCTTGAAATCTCCCCTAAAGCAATGGAACCAGAATTACGTTGGGAATATATTCCAAAGTGAGAGGGACTTGGATAATTAGGTGGAAATAATGCAAGAAACCATCATCTCAAAAGGGCACATGGAGGACCTTGTGCACCAAGAATAGAAACTCACGAACCAAATAGAATAAAGAAGGCTGCAAGAAGAGATCCCATAGAAGAAAAAATCTAGAATTCCCTGGCTCAAATAGGGGGAGAGATATACCAAATTCTTCCATCACTATACCATACAAAGAAGAATGATAAACCACATCTCCATCCTAAAAATGATCAAGGTGTTAACCTGGAAGCCCATGAGCACATTGAACATGAAATCCTTAATTACTTCAAGGATGCCCTCAAGGAGCCCTCTATTGATACACATGCTGACATCAACAACATCATTCAACATATTCCATCTCTTATAATGGATGAACACAATTAAATTTTCTTAAGACCAGCCCAAATGTAGGAAGTAGATCAAGCTATGGCGCAACTAAAATTTGGGAGTCCTCCAGGGCTGGCTGCCTTCACATCCAATTTCTTCAGCTTCTTTTGGGAAGACATTAAGGTGGAAGTTTTGGAAATGGTGGAGGAATCCCAGAGCATGCACTGGGTTCTCCCTGCCACCTTTCCCACTCTCATCTCCAAGGAGGAACATGCCACCACCCCCAAAAAGCACAGACTGATCGCATTGTGCAACGTCATGTATAATATTATTTCCAAAGTGATATCTAATAGTCTCAAACCATTGCTATTGCTTTTGGTATCCCCGAAGAAAATTGGTTACGTGGAAGGACGTCAAATTCTGGATGGCATTATTCTCACTCATGGGGTCACACAATCTCTGAAGACTAAGAAAATTCTAGGTATGCTTCCCAAGATTGACCTTTAAAAATCCTTTGAGAAACTCAGCTGGAATTACATCCATCAAATGTTGGTAGCATTTTCCTTTAGCCTCACCGTTGTTTGATGGATCATGAGCTTGATCTCCTCCACCATATTCTCTACTTTTCTCAATGGTTCCCCTTCCATTCCCTTCTCTCCCTCCATAGGCATCCGTCAAGGTCATCCCCTATCCCCCTTCCTCTTTATTCTAATGGCTGAAGGCCTTGGCCAACTCATCCACCACTATTTTCTTTCTGGGTCTTTCAAAGGCCTCAGCATCCATCGTTGTCCTCCCATTTCCCATCAGTAATTCGTCAATGAAAACATGATCTTTAGTCACCCCTCTGTCTAAGAAGCCTGATCTTTCAAATCCATCCTAGATAGCTTCTCCTCTGCTGTAGGCACTACTATCAGTACCGAGAAGTCCCAAATTTTCTTCTTCAATACCCCTATCATCACCCAATGCAACATCGCCATAATATTAGGCTTCCCCATTTCTCCCCTCCCCTCTTTTTAGTCCTGGATACCCCCAAATGGGTTCTCAAATCTATCAGAAACCTCCAAATAAACTTCCTTTGGGGAGGAAATAAAGATAATAGGAAGTGGGCATTGGTCAAATAGAATGAGGCCTACATTCCTAAAATTTTGGGAGGCCTAGGACTAAGATACCCTCACCAAAAAAATGCGGTTATGGGAGTGAAAATTTGGTGGAAATGGGTCTCAAACCTAGAAGTCGCATGGGCCCAGCTATGGCTCTCCAAATACAAAAATAACTGGCCAGCCCACAAGTTGATTCTCCCAGACATAGAGATGATAGGTTCCCTCATCTGGAAAGCAACTAAACAAAAAAAAGCTCTCATTTTGGATTGTAGCTTTTGGGAAGTCTGCTCAAGTTCTTAGGCCAATTTCTAGGAGGAATATTGGAAGCAGATTCCAAAAATAGCCTCCCTCTTTCCCAATTCTTGGTGGCAGGAAATCCTCAACAATCAGGGGAACGCTGAAATCAAGCATTTCTGGACTCCTCTTCTCAACTCAGGCTATTGAAAATGGCTCCCTGTAGGCCAATTACAGGCGGATTAGATGCTTGATCTCACTAAAGACATCAACAAAGAAATTCTCAAAAGAAAAATTTGCTTCATAGAGGGAGACGATATAGTTAGATGGGGATACTCCACCTGAGGCACCTTCACCACCAAATAAGCCTATTGCCTACTCCTCCCTAATCCTTAGGCTCCTCAAGATTTCATTTAGACATAGGTCTGGCACACTAGAATTTGGCCCAAAATATCCACCTTCTTATGGTTACTCGGTAAGAGGCGCATTCTCACTTGGGTCATCCTGCTCAAAAAGGCTTCACCAGACCATCTAGATGTCTGAACTGTGGTAATTCTAAAGAAACCATAAAGCACCTGCTCAACTCCTTCCCTCTAGAAAAATTTTTAGGGGATAATTTTTCTTTGCTAATAAGAATATACGACATAAAACATGGGGATATTCTCAACACCATTTTCCATTGGCCGACTTCCCCCTTCCACAACGATCTTCCTAATTCCCTTTAGCTCATCCTCCCTGGTCATATCCTCTGGTCAATTTGGAAGGATCGTAATATGCACATATTTAAATATCAAACCACCCCTCTTGACATCCTCTAGACCAATATTTGCAACATTCTTTATGAATCCCTTTCGTTGCACTATTCTAAAGATTCTAATTTCCCCTCCCACCCTCTGGAAAAAATAATTTGGGCCAAATGGAACCTCTCCCTCCATTCTCATCCTATCATTGAGCCCCTTTCAAACCATTCCCCCAGCTCCCCCAGTTCCTAGTCCCCCCCCCCATCCTCTTGGCCTCTTCAAACTCAACTTTCAAGGTGGTTCAAAGGGGAATCCCGGAGAAGCTGGTTTTGAAGGTATTTTCAAAAACTTTGGTGGAGATGCACTCTTGATTTATTTTGGTTCCATTGGTTGGGACACCAAAAATTTGGCCAAGTTATAAGGACTCTTTCAAGGCCTCCTTCTAGCATGGGAGAACAATTTTTTTCATTTAGAAGTTGAAGGTGACTCCCAAGTCATCATTGACATAGCCGATCTCCTCCTGTTGGGATATTTAGCATAAAAAGTCTCCATGATCTAGAGACTTGTAGCCTGTTTTGATCTTCTCAGGAAATGGCTACTTTTCCACACATCAATCCTGTTCAAGCACATCATAAGAACTTCCAATGTTGTTGTGGATCTTCTGTCTAATAAGGGATTCACCCACAATGCTCCCCTCACTACCGGTAAGTTTCAAATTCTTGATGATGAAGCTTTTCGTATTGATTAAACTCTTCTGGTGCTCAAATATTTCCAACTCCCCGATGCAGGTGATTTTTAAGAAGAGAGGGTGCCACTTGGGCACTAGGTGGTAGGTTACATATCCACCCCATGCGCCTACACATGGCTACCCATTGTATTTTAAATTTCAAAACATGGGGCATTTATTCACCACCCCAGCCAGCCTCCCATCATCATCCTCTACATATTCCGCCTACTGCTACTCTTTAACTATGTTCGTCCTACCTTGGACACCTCCCATGGCCCTTAAATCCATCACCCCTACTCGTTCTTCTGTCGTACGCCTCTCCCTTTAGCTCTACGTAGATGCCTCTAGTTTCTCTACCATGCCTTGATTCCTATATTTTGTCACCCTCCCCTGTGGTCGCCTCTCTTTGAATTTAGGCACCCTCGTTGCACTAGAGGATGCCCCTTTTCCTACAAATTCTTCTCAGTCCCTTGCCTCTGCCATGCCCAGAAGACATAGGATGCGTTGCCGAAGGGCACGAGGATGGGGCCTCTCTTTCCAGCCTTCCACTTCGGCCTTTACGGGTAGTGTGGTGAATTTCACTGTGGATTGGGCACAACCGAACATCCTCGACCCTATCAACTTTACTGTCCATCTGTCCCTCCATAGTCTAAGACTTCCCTCTAAACCCTCTGGCTTCGGCCTCCACCCTAGAGTTAAACCTTATAAATCTACCATTTCGTTTGCTCTAGCCTTCTCTCCTCACAAAATTCAAGCCTTGTCGGTGCAAATCGAATCAAGCAGCGAAGATAACTCAAGCAGTGATGTAGGTTCAAGATCGGACGAGGTAGTAGTTGACACGGTCACCAACACACAATCAACCTCCTCCACTTGACCTGACGCCCACATGTTGCTTCTTCCTCCGTAAGCAGCCCACACGTCCAAGAAGGAGGAGGAAGAGTCAGACTATGCATGCAGTATTGTGGAAGAGCCACCACTCCCTCTTGAAAGGAATGATAGCTCTCCTTCAGCTTAATGGCTATGTGCTCATCTCTTTTTCTAGTTACCTTTCAGTTATTTCTAGTTTTCTAATTTTCTGGTTCTATCCACTATTATGGTTTTGTCCTAAACTTATAACTCGTCAAGCTGGTTTCCCGCTATGGGCAGCTCATTATCAACTCTTTTCTTCGGCTAGTTTCCCCGTTTGGGGCAATCCCTTTTTTGAGTTTTTTATTTTGGAATTTCCCCCTCGAATTGGCCTGCCAACTCCGGAAGACGAGAAATGTAACTTTTAGACTTGTATGATATAATAGAAGTAGCCTAACTTAATAATAATAATAATAATAATAATAATAATAATAATAATAATAATAATAATAATATTTGATATATTTTTATTTATTTACCATACCTCTTTTATAAATACCATATTTTTCCGAGATTATTTAGCTCATGGTATTACTAATAATTTTTTCCATGGTATTTCGCCCAGAGGATTCACCTAAATAAAACCTCCTTTTTGAGTTTTAGTAAATATAAATAGGTTTATGCAATAAATATAAAAGTGGTTTTATTTATTTACCATACATCTAGTTTATTTTTATTTTTATTACCCCTTAAGGCGTTCTTATTTGAAAACAACTCCCCTAGCTGCCAATGTATCCATGTTTGAGCCATTGGATCAAATGTTAGATGATTGAAACATTTTAGGCCATTAGATCCACAAGCTTTAAGTTTAAATGATGTTATTACAATTTTTTTAGATTTAAATAAAACTTATAACATAAAATTAAACTCCACACAAACCAATTAATTTAAAATAAATGGATAAAAAATACTATAAAAAAAGAAAATAACTATTGCTCAAAATACAATAAAAAATAAAAATAATAAAACAAAATAGTAATAAACTATAAAAACAACCCATGGTATTACCCATGGTATTCATGTGGAATGTAGTTTATTTAAAGGGGGAAATTAAGACAACTTTTTAGGTTTTGGTGACTTTTAAGTTAAAACAATGTTAATAAAAAATTTGTTAGATTTAAATAAAATTTATATCATAAAATTAAACTCCACAAAAACCAATTAATTTAAATTGCATGGATAAAAAACACTATAAAAAGTAAAATAACTATTTGTGTATTTAACTATTACATTTTTGTGTCACAGTGCTCTCCAACAAAGTATGATAGAAATGTTGTTATGACATGCTTAAGATTTTGACTATGTCAAATTACAGAAAAAAATAAATAAAAGTAAATTAAATAAAAAGATTGACATAATTTAATGAACACTTTAACTAGGTCATAATACAATAAAAAATAAAAATAATAAATAATAATAATAATAAACTATAAAAACAGTTCATGGGGAATGTAGTTTATTTAAGGGAGGGAATTAGGATGGACTAGATCAATATCAAGAGCCAAGAGAGATGAAATGTCTTTATATGCAAATCTCTTTTAGAGTGAAAAGAGAATTGATCCATCTCATAAATAGTATAGATCTAAACTAATTATTTCATAAAATTATTTTTAAATGTTTATAACAATTATTCTTTTAAAATTTTACTTAATAGAATGCATATAAATTTTCCATACATCCAAATATACATATTTTTTCTTGTTCTAACAACTATGTTATTATTCCAAAAATACATGGTCTTTTCTGTTATATATTATTTATGTTACAACTGTTTTATTTTTCATAAGTAATATTTTTTAATATATAAACTAGTATGTGCTCAAAATGTTGCACAAGAATGCCATAAGTCAATAACATACTCAATACAATATAGAAGAAGAGTGTAGATGAAGGAAGATGTGATATGTAATGTTATCTAAAGGTGCACAAATTTTTCTCTAAAAAAACTATTAACAATATGCCTAGTTGTAAAAATCAACAATACTCCTTGCTATGAAGTATATATTTGTGCTCTTATGTGAAATATGAGTTCAGTTTGCATGATATGATCAAGTATTTTTTAAGTTTTTTGAATTTTATAATACTCTTTTGTACATTTCAACCTAGAAGTATATATATGTGTATGTGTGTGTGGGTGCTCTTATTTGGAGCATCAACAATATCCAAGAGGGGCCATGCTTGATAGTAAGCTTTGATATGATCATTACTATCTGTAGGGATAACGTCCCCATAATAAAAGATCATAAAACATATGAATGAAATTGCTTTCATATTCCACAATATTTTTCCATCGTGTTGGAAATACCCTTCTTCTTCCATAGAGACCGCAACTTCATCGTGAGGCCAGTGTGTTCTATGGATAACATATTTCCCCTTTTTAAGTCTTGTAGTTTTACAAATTTGACACTATATGATTAACAATAGAGTAATTTGAGACAACCCTAAGGCGTTTTTTGTACAATTTTTACCATAACCTTCCATCAATTCAATATATATTCTAGAGTCTTCTGAAGAGAGAGTATATTCTATTTTATAACTTGATCCACAATCAAAGAAAATTCCTAGGGATTTCACAAGCTATTAGTTTATAACTTGATCCACAATCAAATAAAATGGCTAGGTATGTGACAAGTTGTCATTCACACACTAATGTATTGATATTCTCAATTGAAATGGATCCTATTACATGCACAATGATGCATTGACATTCTCAGTTGAAATGGATCCTATTATATGCAATGACAATTTCCAACAATAATCGCTCAATTTACTCTCGAGTTTTTGAAACCCATAATCAAAGAAAATGGCTACATATTTCACAAGTTAGTAATTTATAACTTCATCAACAAGCAAAGAAAACTGCTAGCGATGTAAGAATTTATCATTCACATAGTGATGTATTGACATTCTCAGTTGAAATGGTCGCCAGGGACACTAAAAAATTCAAAATAGATATATTTTATGGCATTCATATTGTCTACAAACCATACAAATTTTCAATCTTATATAATAATTTCTAACAATCACTGCTCAATTTACTCTCCAATTTTTTAAACCCCCACCCATGCTGGGGAGATCAGAGTGTAAAATCAAATGTTCCTCTGGTTTTTCTTAAAGGGTTCATAAACAAAACATATAATGAGAAAGTCAATCTTGTGGTATAATAATTGATTTTTGAATCATTGTGACAAAAAAAAATCCACATTAGCTCACAAAATATATCTAATGCTATAAGGGTTGAGATGATACCAAATTTTTGAATCATTACAACTAGGTGACAACCAAAACTAAGTTGTATCCACAAGAAAAAAATCACAACAACTCATAGAATATATCGAAGGTTTCAATGAATCGCATACATAGTGATGGACCTCATGGGAATTTTAGTGCACATAAAACACCACCCTAAAATTTCTATACTCTTGATCAATTTAGATTAACATAAGATTTCTAGATTGGATGTCGAGGTGGGTGGCACAGTAATTGAGGATGCTTCTTAAAGGGTAAGGGAATTTAGATACTCTATCCTTCCACAAAAGTTATAAAATGTGAGACTTGTAGATTATAGTTTTAATAATTTGACACTATGTGATTAAGAATAAGTTCTGAACATAGGTAATAAGAGGAAGGTACATGAGGGCCATGGTAATTAATGTTATTCTTTGTAATTTTTTTATTTAGAATATTTTTATCTAAAATACTAATTTGTGTTTGTATTTTTTTAAATGAATATTGTCAAATGTGTAATTGAGTAAAATGTATTAAATTTATAATCAAATTTTTAAGATATTTATTTCAAAAATTCAAAGTATGATGAGTTTTCTTTTATTAAGCTTTATTCTAGATGTGCTTATCTCAAGTCCCAAAAAAGATTCTTATTTCTCTTCTTATTCTAGCTTGTAGTAGTTGTTGCATATACATGAAAATTTACATTCTTGTATACAATATCAAGAAATCTATGCCCAATATCCAACACCATAGAGCAAGACATGTTCACCAATTCAACAATTTCTTCCAAATCTCTTCTATTGATGAAATATATCGTTTTTGCATATAGGAGCATTTAGCTCTAATAAGAAAAGTGAAGTATGATAATGTGTTATAATTTTCTCTACAAATATGTTGGATTTTTTTTCTCAATAAACTTTTTTTTACAGCTCTTAAGTGATGAAATCCATAGTTGTTTCATATGGGAGTATTTAGCTTTGATAAGAAAAGTGTGATACTATGTTATAATTTTCTCTACAAATGTGTTGGAGTTTTTTTTCACAATAAACTTGTTTTTACTGCTCTTAAGTGATGAAATCCATCATGCATATAGGAGCATTTATCTGTCATAAGAAAAGTTTGACAATGTGTTATAATTTTCTCTACAAATGTGATGGAAAGCCTGCCATGAATTTTGGCAATTTCATTGTTAATGTAATATAAGCTAAACAGAAATTCATTTCTTCTACACAATACAAAGAAATCTATGTTGAGTAGCCAACACTAGAGAATAAGACATGTTCATCAATTCCATAAATGCTACCAAATATCTCTCGGTGTTGGAGTTATTTTCTCCATAGCCTTATTTGCACTTCTCTTGAAGTGATGAAAGCCACCTCTTGATACCTTTTTTACTATCTTCACAAAGAACAAAAGAAACCAAATTCATATCAGCGACACTGAAAAACAAGAACATGGTAGACACTAGGGAAATCACTGATCTTTTGAATATTTTCAAATATCATGAAAAACTAATACATAGGCAACTCAATAGGAAGTGGTAAAGATTAAATATGGAAGAACTACACCAAAAATACCTTTGATTTTGAAGGTATAAAGTCACAATCTATTTCTTCATTCATGAGGCATCCATGTTGGCATAATGAGACAAGGTCTTTAACTTTATTTCAACATAGGCCTCATGATTTGTAAGGTTCAAGGAAGAAATATTGCAGTAAGATTTGACTATAACATGGTCCTTGCCTTTTCTGATATAATTGTTTTTTAAATTAAAAATTATTTATTTAATGTATTCAAATAAATTAATTTTTATTTTTAAATTAAATTAAAATACACACACAGACATATATATTCTCTTCAGCTATATTTTATGACCTTAGTATATTTTAAATGAAGAGGCTTTAGATTTTAAGAACTATATCTTAGATTTGAGCACATGATTCTATTAAAATTTCTAAAACAAATTCAATTTTCACAACTTGTATTTTTTTATAGAAACAATTTTTTTTTTTTACAAGTTGTATGTTTAAATATGTGAATTTGGAAGTGGTGATGGCTTATTTAGACACTTGATTAGTATTTTGAAAGAAATTCGAGTATATCATTAAGGATTATGAATAGTTCATGTAACAGTTGCATTACTTATAACATAATTTAATATCCTTACTTGCTGATACATACCACCTAATCCATGAAAAAATTTAACCATATTGTTCCAAGAAGTTTGCTATACCTTATCAGTTTAGTAGTTTTTTAGTTCAAGAAGAGACGTAGGATTTTAAGAACTGTATCTTTCTGGTTGATAAATCTTATCATCAATATCTTTGAAACCTCCATGACGTGCTTCCATGGAAGAAAAATTTGCCAATCATTCCTTCATGATGGCTCCTTCTCTCCAAAATATTATTTCTTCTGAGCTACTCTTTCCTATTCTATTACCTTAAGGCGTTTATTTTGCAACATGTTGTGCAATTGCTAGTTTTATTTATTTACCATACATCTCAAGTATAGAAAAAGACTTTATTTATTTACCATACCTTTATTTAGTAAATAATATCCAATGAACCCAACAACTCAGCTAAAACAAATCTAGTGAATGTGAATAATGGTGATTCAATTATGTTAGGTTAATAGATTTGTAATTCTTTATCTATACACTTATATTTAGTCACTTTTCCAATTCAAAACAAAACAATGATTCAAATTTACAAAGATGTTGAAAGCTTCTATGGGTAAAATTTAATTCTAAAAATATGTTAAATTTCCATATATGTATCTTGTTTTATTTTTTATATCAATACTTATAGATATTAAAGATTTTATTATTTTTTTAAACATGTCTGTGGGGTCTTGGTTAAATGGTGATGAGGCGGGTTGTTATAGCACTCATCATAGGTTCAATTCCCTTCCCAAATTGGGGTGATGTATCCGGGCATATTGATGAAAATAGAATTAAAAGAGAAAAAAAAATTAAATTAAATTAAAAAAAAAAGAAGTGAAAAATGAAAGGAACTACCAAGCTTATATATATATATATATATAAAACATTAAAAAAACTATAAAGTTTGATTTTAATATTACTTAAAATTGATACCTATTATTATTGAAAATATAAATCAACATTATATGGAAATTCCATTGGATTTAAATTGACTCTCAATGATATTTAGAATTTACCATCGTCTACATAAATTGTTGTCTAAAATATTATTTATAATTTTTAATATAATATTGTTACTGCTAATTTGATGTTTCCTATAAATTTTAGTGTAACACATGGATTTAAGTCTACTATGTTAATTTAAATTATGGAATTGATTATTTAATTTAAACAAGGTGAACAATTTTCTTAAGAAAATTATGAACAGGGTTTATTTCTTTCGGAATAAATATTTATTTATGGGTGGTTTCCATAAATTGATGGTAATTAAATTAAAACACTTATTTGACACTTACCTTTTCTCTGGGAATAAAAAAAAATCCTAGAGAGGAAAAGGGGTTCTATGAAAAACGAAAAGGAACAACTAGAGAGATGTAAGGTGAGAGTGTTCACAGCTGGTAAGAACCAGTGGAACTTCGATACCTAAAATTGAAGGAGATGATGGAGCGAAGTCATGAGGTCTACCTCCAGGGGAACTGGTAATCAATCCTACTCCAGTGAAAAACATGAGTAGATTAGGGGAACTGGTAATCCTACTCTGGTGAAAAGCACGAGGAGAGCGGAGGACATATTTTCCTCTCTCACGGTTAGGATTTGAGATAAGATATATAAAAGCTAGATATGGTATGAAGGAAAGTTCTTTGTTACGAAGCATATAAGATTTTTAATATGTTTATAGATTCTCTATGTACTCTAAAAATTGAAATTACAGTCGATTAGTATTTAAATCTTTCTACAAAAATTAATGGTCATACTATCTATGACGAGGTTAAATGCTCAATTTAGGGTGTATGTATAGTTTGATATTACATTTATGATGTATATAATGTTAAGGAAAGAAATATTATTTTATGCATAAAGAAAATGAGGATAATGCAAAAATTAACACCTTGAAAAGTACAGGAAAAAGAGTTTGGAAACTGTAACAAAACTAATAAACAGATTTGGATAGCTAGTCCATCTAGGAAGGAATTCATGAGATAGGACAATCTGTCTTGTGAAAGCTAGGACAAAAATATTCATGGATTGAAGGTATTGAGAAAAATAAAAAAATAAATATCTTTCTTCAAAGATGTTCCATACATATGTATATTTATCTAGAAATAACATATGGAAGGCTTAAAGAAAAACAAAGAGGAAATAAAAAATGAATAAATTATGAAATGGAAGATTTATTTATCCTATGTAATTAATAATAGGTACGGGAAATATGGATACATTTAATAAAAATAAATTACATGGTTATTTCGGAAATAATATAAGATATAATGAGAAATAAGTTATTATTATTTTTAACAGAGAAATCCTCAAGAGAAGGTAAAACCATATACCAGGGTAAATCCATTATGTGTAGGTGGACTTTCCCTATAGTCTCTATCTATAGTGAATCAATCCACTTGTTCCCCATATACAAATAATCTATAGACTTTTTGTTATCCTTAAATAGAAATGGCCCTACCCTATAGATAGTAGGGCTTGATTGGATTTCCTGAATTCTGAGACACATTCTCTACTGATAAGTGCATGATCAGTAACGCAAGATTAGTAAATCACTGCTCTCTTCAATAATAGTACAAAGCCTATAAATGAAGTGTACGTTTCCATTACACAAAAAGAAAACACGAGCGCTCTTTCTGGAGGTACCAAATTCATAGATCTTATAAAGAAAAAGTGTGATATATTTAAGGAAATATAGAACAAATCAAGCATAGACATGGTGCAATGATTATAAATCACGAACACCCAATTCAACTAAGGAAATTCATAGAGTCGGTGATAGAGTATTCGAGTTAAGAAAAACTTATATCATATATAGCAATAGTGAAGACCACAGACCAACTGAAATGCTGGAGTTGAGAAACCAAAACCGTAACAGTATCTTAAAAACCCTTTTGGAAATGTTAAAGGAGCAGAGTCTTGCAGTTTGAAAGCATATTCAAACAGAATGCTCATACTGGAAAAACACATAAATTAACCATTAACTTATAGTAAATCCTTGAATGGATGTAAACCAAATTCGGTGCATGGGAGCTTGGAAGCTTGTAAGAAAATAGACAGAACCCAAATGTAATAGAGTTAAGCAGAGAAGTCCCATTTTCTTGGACGAGAGGCAGATAAATCTACTAGGAGACATTCCCAGAAGGTTTCAAAATACCTCAGAAAGGTGCAAAGAGTCACAAATTGAAGAAAGTAACCTTTTAAACATGAAATCGCAGGTGAATATAGGAGTTTCTAAGGGTACTTGCATGACAGAGAGAACAAATTAGAAAATTGTGAGTATTCATAAAGAATGAGCCTATAACCTAACCTTTAAAAAGGGGTAATGAAAATAAATATAATACCTTAAATGTCATTGGAATGGAAACCGAAAACCTATAAAAAAGAACATAAAACAATAGCTAAGGGATTAGAATGTTAATCTCACCCTTTAACCTGAAAATGAATTTCTCAAAGTTGGAGGTAAGGACATTCCCTATTTCTAGTCGATGCTGGAGAAAGAAGCATATCAGAGATAATAACTGTGACATGCCGAAAGTCTGAGAGGATTGGTTACGAAACCTTTTGTGCGCAAGACCCACAATGAAACAACTCTGAGTCATAGAATAATGTTTCAATAAGACACGATTTTTCTTTGCTAAGTTTTCTCATCAAGCCATGACAAAACCACTGAAATCACTACATCCGAAAAGACCAAGTTCAAGAATAACAATTATACCCGCACACTAAGTCTGTTAGCGAAAGGAGAATGGGGCATCGTCCGAAACAAAAAATTTGCACACCTCGGGCTGCCTCACAGCAACGATGAATGTGATGAATGGATAGGGTTTGGGGGGTACAACGTTACCCTAACCATCCCTCCCAACATCAGAGCGATGGATATAAAGACAACATCAAAACCATAGATTCAACCAAGTGTCAAGCCAATAAATGATAGTGATAATCAATACTACAGAGGCTCTAGGATTAATATTAATAATCTGTGCATATAGTGGCTAATGTACTATATAATGGAATGCATATGAGAGCCCTCATGGGATTAATAACACCACAAACAAACATAGACTTTCTCTCCGAATAAAAATATATTATTATTCCAAATTCAGACTATATCAATGGTTATAGAATAGAAATATGGTAAGTCGACTTCCGCTACAAAATATAAATATATTATTGTTCCAATGTCAGACTATAACAATGGTTATAGAATAGAAATTTAGCAAGTCATATAATTTTTTAACATGGTTATAGTCATGTATAAGGGGTAGCACTATTTAGTTATTTAAAGAATTAATGTTTGGGACATAGATAGAAGTAAAAAAAACATTATGAATTTATTTAAGGTAAATATTATACGTAATAAGTTGTTACAAGTGGTATTAGAGGAGCGTTCACATGCTAGGACCCAGATGGGTCACCTAAATAACGATGTGTGTGTGTAAATTATGCACATTAAGAGGAAGAAGGGATTGAAAGAGATGCGCGAGAAGAGGGTGAACAACAAAAACATGGTAATGATAAGGCGAAAGGTAGCCATACTGAAAAAATTAATAAAATTAGGACTTATAATGAAGCAGAATTAAGAAATGTTTTAGATTCGTAGAAGATGAAAAAATAGAAATTGGAGGTGCAATGTGAATCCCAGAAAATTAAACCCCCTATATTCGATGGAGAGGCCGAGGAGATGGTAGAAGCATGGATAATTAACATGAACAAATATTTTCAAGTCTATGAGTATAGTAGCAAACTGAAGGCTCGCTTAGCCATTTACAACTACGGGAAAAATCCACATGATGGTGTGAAGAAGTTAAAAATGTGTGAGGAATTGAGGACCAGAATGTGACTTCAGATGAATTCCAGAAGTATTTTAAAGACAAATACCTAACATAATACTTTTACAATGGAAAATCTCAAGAATTTCATGATTTTAGATTGGGTCAACTATATATGGACGATTTCATAACCAAATTTACCTCCTTATTGAGGTATGAGTCGTATCTGAGCGATGAAAATGTGAAGGTACAATGATTCTTGAGTATCCTACCTTCTCATATGAAGGAGAGAATCGAATTTGTTAACCCAAAGACTATGGAGGAGCTGATTCAAAAAGAATGTATGTTATATCAGTGATCCAAGGTAAAAGGGGAAGCTGGTAGGAATTGGCAGCCAAAGAAAGCGCAGTAAAGTATTTCAAATTCCAAAATAAGTGGGTCTAGTAATTATAGAAATTTTGCAAGAAATATAGCCTATAGAGTACATGGAAGAAACCAACAGAAACCCAAGTGGCAAACACAAGAGCGACCCACTGAAGTATCTTGTAGATCAGATCACAGGCAGATCCAGAAATTGATATTATAGTGTTGGGGATGCGGTGAGGCACATTATTATAAGAACTGTCCTCACTGCGGGAGAAACGAAACTCCAGCTAATCTGAAAAAGGCATCCACGGTGGGGGATGTTGCACGAAACATACCAAGAATAAATGTGGCACTAGAATATTGGCAAGAAGATTACTAACTAACCATGATAAAACTGGAAGGTAAGTTGTATTCCCAAACTATTTGTATTTTGGTTGATCCTCATTTCAGTTTATGTTATGTAAATTCCCAGATAGTAGAAAAAGGTAAGTTGTAGAGACAGATATTTAAAAATCCCTGGCTGGTACAATTGTCGACTGGGGCAAAGAGAAGAGTTAATGCTAAAGTTTCCAATTGTCCTCTAGAAGTTGGAAACCAACAAATAAAGGTGGAGTTGAATATTCTACCTTTAGGTTCTTCTCATATATTACTGGGAATGGATTGGTTGGAAGTAAATTGGTCATTGGTAGACTACAAAGAGAAAATCATCTACTATAAGGATGAAGATGGAACTCACCAATAATTTCAAGGAATTAAGAAACCACTTTAGTTACATCCCATTAATGCATCTCAACTGGGGAAATGCATTAGGAAAGGATGTCAAATTTATGCTATTCAAGTGGGATTCTCCAATTCTAAAGATAAGACCACTATGACGGAAAATATGCCAGTGGTACAAGACTTTATGAATGTGTTTCTAGAAAGCATACCTGGACTACCCCTAAAGTGGGATATCAATTTTAACAATGAATTAATGCTAGGGGTAGCACTGGTGCCACAAGAACCATATTGAATGAGTGTACCTGAGCTGACTCAGTTGAAAATGAAACTACAAGAATTTTTGGAGAAAGGATATATTTGTCGTAGTGTGTCTCCCTTCGGGCACCAGTATTGTTCATGAAAAATAAGGATGCAGGCATAATACAAATGTGAATGGATTACCGATAGCTTAAAAAATTAAATGTTAAGAACAAATACCAAATGCCATAGATAGATGATATTTTTGATCAAGTAATGGGGGAAACAATATTTTCGAAAATAGATCTAAGATCTCGGTATCATTAAATACGGATAAAAGATGAGGAAATATATAAAAGAACCTTGTTTAGGCAATATGAGCATTATGAATTTGTGGTGTTACCGTCTTGATTAACCATTGCATCAACAACATTCATGAGTTTGATGCATGGAATTTTTTGTCCTTTTTTGGATAATTTTTTGTTGATATTCATTGATGATATATTAATCTACTCTAATACCATGGAGGAACATGAGGAAAATTTACGAATGGTATTAAAAATGTTGAGGGATCATCAACTTTATGCCAAATTCAGCAAATGTGAATTTTACAAAGAACAAATTGAGTATTTAGGCCATGTTATTTCTGCTGAAGGTATAGCAGTAGATCCTAAAAAGATAAAGACTATTATGGAATGGAGGGTACCCAAAATGGTAGCAAACATACCTTCTTTACTGGGATTGGATGGTTATTATTGGATTTTTATCGAAGGATTATCTAAGATTTATTTTCCCATAACCTCCTTATAGCGTAAAGGACGAGTGTTTGAATGGAATAACGAATGCGAGAACATATTTGAATAGTTAAAACAACTCCTGAGTATAACTCTTGTATTAGAGGTGGGAGATTTGAATAAGGAGTTTGAGGTTTGCACTGGTGCTTGAAAGGAAGGAGTGGGAGCAGTGTTATCATAAGACAGAAAAGTTGTGGCATATGAATCTAGGAAGCTGAAACATCATGAACAATGATATTATGGGTATGATATAGAGTTGAACGCGATGGTGCATGCACTGAAGTTATGAAGGAAATACCTATTGGGAAAAAATTTTGTGCTGAAAAAAACCATAGTAGCTTGACTAGTTACTTTAAACAATCTCACTTGAATCCTCGCCAGGTAAGGTGCAATGGATTCCTGAGTGAATTTGACCTTGAAATTTAGTACGTTAAAGGAAAATAAATCGTATTAATGATTCCTTAAGTAGGAAGCTACATTATTTGTATGAACTATACTTTAACTGTGTGGAATTTAAGTTGTAGGAACAGGTGAAGGAGGCTGTGAAAAAGGATCCCGAGTATTAGTTTTTGTAGCAGCAAAAACAAGAAACAAAAAATCAAGGAAAATAAATAGATTATAAGATAAATGATGAACAGGTATTGATTTTCCTAGGAATGATATATATTCTAAATAAAATGAGCTTCAAAGAGCTGATTTTAGATGAGTACAACCGAAGCTCTCGTTTTGGACATCCTCGTTACCAGAAAATATTAACATCATTCAAAAAATATTAGCTTTGGCCTGGTATGCATAAAAGTATTGTTGAATACTTGAATAAATGTTTTTAATGTCAACAAGTCAAGGTGGAACATCAACACCCAGTAGGTTTGTTGCAACCTATTCCCATACTAGAATGGAAGTGGAAATTTTACTAATATCGAAGAGACACAATGATTCTATAATGGTTGTAGTTTATCAACTGAGCAAAGAAACTCATTTTATTCTAGTAGAGCCAAATTTTAAATTTTTACAAATTGTTGACATCTTCATGAGGCAGTTGATTAGATTACACGACATTCCGAAAATATTCATCTTGGTCAGAGATGTAGAATTCACCTCATCCTTTTGGAATGCACTGTTCACCAGTCTGGGCACAAAAATTCAATTTAGCACTGCATGTCATCCAAAGATGGGCAACATGACTGGGTGAATCAAATACTATAATTCATGTTATGGATGTATGTAATGTAGCAACCCACGAAGTGGGAAGATTATCTACACTTACTAGAATTTTCTTACAACAATGGATACTATTAATCCCTCAAGATGAGTCCCTTTGAGGCCTTGTATGGAATACAATGTCAGACGCCCATTAATTGGAGCAGCCTAGAAACCAAAATAATGTTTGTACCAGAAATTTTGGCTTAGATGGAGGAAGTAAAGAAGATCTAAAAAAATCTAAAAGTTTCCCAGGATCAGCTTAAAGTATATGCACATTGAAAGAGGAAATATTGGGAATTCAAAGTGGGTGATCACGTTTATGTGAGGATCAGGCCTAAGAAGAGTAATTTAAGATGGATTACCTGTGCCAAGTTAGCTCCTCCTTATGTGTACCTTTCTAAATCTTGGAAATGGTGGGGTAGTCACACATACAAGTGAACAATGTGTTTCATATATCCATTCTAAAATGATATGTGCATGATCCAAAGAATGTAATACATTGGCAGAACATTCAAGTAGGAATGAATTGGATACTAAGAACACTAAAGGGAGATAAATATTTCATTAATTAATTTAATCTTTGGTGGTTGCAGGTCGAACTGGACAATGAATTTCTAATACAGCCTCAACGTATTCTCAAGCAGAGAGAAATAATGCTCTGAAGGTGAGCCGTCAACCATGTTAAAGTGCGGTGGAAGTACTTTGGCCCGGAAGAGGCTACCTGGGAAGATGAAAGATTTATATGAGAAGCTTATCCAGATTTATTCAATGGAATTGAGTAAGCCACTGAGCACGGTGTTTACCTCAAGAGGTGGAAGATGTAACACTTGGATTTAAGTTTGCAATGTTCTTTTAAATTATGCATTTGACTATTTAAATTAAACAATGTTAACAAGTTTGCTAAGAAAATCATGGAGAAGATTAATTTCTTTTTTAATAAATAATAATTTATGAGTGGTTTCCATAAACTGATGGTAAAATTTTCTTAGATACTAGAGTAGTTATATTAAAGAAGTTATTTTACAGTTACCTTTACCCTAGGGATAAAAAGGAAATCCTAGAGAGGAAAAGGGATTTTGTGCAAAAGAAAAGGAACAACTAGAGAGATGTAACGTGAGAGTTTCTAGAGCTAGTAAGAACCACTAGAACTCTGATACCTGACATTGGAGTAGAGGTTGGACATAGGACTTTAGTACTACCTCAAAGAGAACTGCTGATCAATCTTACTTTGTTGAGGAGCACGGGGGGAGTTGAGGACATAATTTCCTCTATCACGGTTGGGAGGATACCATCAAGTGTACTTATTTGAGATAAGTAAAATAAAATATAGATACGGTAGGAAGGAAAGGTATTTTTATGTAGCTTATAAGATTGTTAATCTTATTATACGGTCTCTATATACTGTGTTGTAGCATACAAGAATGTCAATATTTTTATACAACTTTTATGTACTATGAAAATTGAAATTAGAGTCGATTAATATTTAAATATTTCTAGATAAATGAATGGTCATACTATCTATGAAAGGGTTAAATGCTCAGTTCAGGGTGGCTCTTTAATTTGATAATACATTTCTGATGTATATAAAGTTAAGGAAATAAACCTTATTTTGTGCATAAAGAAACTCAAAATAATGAAAAATTTAAGACCTTGAACAGTACAGGAAAAATATTTTGGACACTGTAACAAAACTAATAAATTAACTAGAACAATTAGTCCATCTACCGAGGAATTCCTCACACAAGACAGTCTATATTTCAAAATCTAGGATGAAACTATTCACAGACTAAAGGTATCTAGAAAAGTCAAAATCCCTCTTTAACGATGATCTAGACATCTGTATATTTATGTACAAATAACCTCTGGAAAACTTAGAGGAAAACAAAGAGGAAAATAAAACTGAATAAATTATGAAATGACAGATTCATTTATCATGTGTAATTAAAACTAGGTACATAAAATATGGATACATTTAATAACAATACATTGCATGGGTATTTCTTAAAGAATATAAAATATATGTAGAAATAAGTCATTATTTCTTTTAACAAAGAAACCCTTAAGATAAGGTAAAACCCTATACCAGGGTAAATACATAAACAAACTCTACTTTTCCTTTACACGGAAAGAAAACTCGAGTGCTCTTTATGGAGGTACCAAATTCACAAATCTTATAAAGAAAAATTTTGATATATTTAAGGAAATATTGAAGACATCAAACATATACATGGTGTGATGATTAGACATCACAAACACTCAATTCAAGTAAGGAAAATCATAGAGTCTGCAATAGAGTATTCAAGTTAAGAAGAACTTATATCATATATAACAACACTGAAGATATTCACACACATCCGTGGACCACCTGAAATGATGGAGTCCCAAAACCAAAACCATAACAGTATCTTGAAAACCCTTTTCGAAATGATAAAGGAGCAGAGTCTTGTGGTGTGAAAGCATATTCAAACAGAACTCTTAAACTTGAACAAAACATAAATTAACCATTATGTTACAGTAAACCCTTGAAGGGATGTAAACCAAATTCGATGCATGGGAGTTCAAAAGCTAGCAAGAAAAAAATATACAGAAGCCAAATGTAATATAGTTAAACATAGAAGTCGTATTTTCTTGGATGAGAGATGAAGAAATCTGGGAGGAGACACTCCCAAAGGATCTCAAAATACTTGGGAAAGGTGCAAAGAGTTAAAAATTGAAGAAAATAACCTTTTAAATATGAAATTGCAGGTGAAGATAGGAGTTTCTAAGGGTACCTACATGACAAAGAGAAAGAATTAGAAAACTATGAGTATTCCTCAAGAATGCGCCTTTAACCTACCCTTTAAAAAAGGGTAATGAAAAATAAATATAATACCTTCAATGTCGTTGGAATGGATACTGGAATCCTGTAAAAAATAACAAAAAATAATATCTAAGGGATTAGAATATTAAATTCACCCTTTAACCCGAAAATGAATTTCTCAAAGGTGGAGGTAAGGACATTACCTATTTTTGGGTGACACCGAAGCTGGCAGCATATCAGAGATAAGACCTGTGACATGTCGAAAATCCAAGAGGACTATTTATGAAACCTTGTGTGCACAAACCCCACAGTGAAGCAGCTCTGAGACATAAAACAAGGCTACAAGAAGACATGGTTTTTCTTGCCTGAGTTTTATTGGCAAGACATGATAAAGCCAAGGAAATCACTGCATCCGAAAAGACGAAGTTCAAAAATAACAACGATACCTACACAATTAGCCTGAGATGGAAAGGAGGAGGTGACATCGTCCAAAAGAGAAAATTTACAGAGCTCGAACTGCCTCGCAGTGACGATGAATGTGATGAATGACTAGGGTTTGGGGAGTAGGGTATTACCCTAACCGTCTCCCCGGCGTCATAGCCATGGATTACAAAGACAACATCAATGGCGTAGATTCAACCAAGTATGAAGCCAAGATTAACAATTTGTCCATATAATGGCTAAGGTACTATGTAAGGGAATGTATTTTAGAACCCACACAAAGTTAATAACCCGAAAATGAAACTTAGAATTCCACTCCAAACACAAATATATTATTATTCTAAAGTCAAACTATATCAATTTTTATATAATAGCAATATGATAAGTCTACTTCCACTCCAAAATATAAATATATTATTGTTCCAAAGTCAGACTATAACAATGGTTATAGAATAGCAATTTGGCAAGTCGTATAATAACATGGTGATATTCATGCACAAGTGGTAACATTATTTACTTGTTTAGAGGATTAAAGTTTGGAACACAAATAAAAGTATAAAAAAAAAATATACATAGTAAGTTGTTATCTTCAGTGAAATTTGTAGATATATTTAACGCTTCCTATATATTTGAATGAATTTATAGATGTAGGAAACATTTGTATGTACATTTTACCTCATTACAAAAGTACTCTAGCAACAAAAGGTTTTCGTCATTCGAAAATCTCATGTAATATAAATATCATCGAAAATATTAGCAATTTCTTATATAAGAAAAAAAATTATTATATAAATATATGAGGAAATTAATCATGAGTACACGAGAACAAAAATAGTTCTTCTATATTACATTTCTAAATTTTTTTGTTATATTTAAATGGGAAGAACAAAAGTGGAATTTTCATTCTTCTGTATTACATTTAAATTTTTTTTATTATACTTAAATAGAGAGAACAAAAGTGGAATACTTTTTCAATTATATGTTGTTTATGGTTATAAATTTTCTTTTTATTTGTATTATAAATAAAGTATGATCAAATTCATCTCACATTTATATAATATAATTTTATGAGGACTTTCACATAACTTTTCTATTAGTAAATTTTCTACAACTTCTTGATGTTTATTTTACTTTCTATTTTGCCGTTCATCTTTTTTAATTGTGAAATAGTATTATTTTTTTTGAATTGTGAAATAAAAGTTTTCTTTTGTGTTTATATCGTATTTTTATTATATATATCTCAAAATCTTAATTTTTTTTATATACGTGTCTATATTAAAAATAAACATCAAAATTACCGTCATATATCAATATTATGACGTCTATATTCATCAATTTCTAACGCCATTTATTTTCCAAACAATAAGGGCTCTTTATACTCCTTATTACAAGTTTTTCCATTTAACAAATTCAGTTATATTTAGAAATGAAATTTACAGATATTTAACTATAATAAGAAAATGCTTCAAATATGTCACCACTTCATGCTATGCCATTTAAGTTTAGTCACTTTACAGACTATATATTTAATCATTTTGGAATATGTCTTTATAACGTGCTAATAAGAATTGTTATGTCACCACTTCATGCTATGCCATTTAAGTTTAGTCACTTTACAGACTATATATTTAATCATTTTGGAATATGTCTTTATAACGTGCTAATAAGAATTGTATATAAATTAACATGCTATTTATATTCTTGATTCCTTATTATTCATGATACAATGTCTTTAAGTACTTATAAATATGATAAATGATGTTAAATGTAAGGGGAATAAAAAAAATATAATTGCACATATTTTCAGAAAAAAAATCCTAGCCATAAAAGTCATGTCTCATGGTATAGGTTTGAGAAGCATTTTTGCAAAAGTGTTTCCTGAGAGGATACGGATGAGGAGCCTATCCACAAATGTGATGGGAAGCCAATCGGAAAAAAAGGTGCTTCATTGCCAAACAAACTTGACAGGTTTGAAATGCTTATTTATAAACATGTATAATGGATTTGAATCTAGTACCTTCCAGCTTTTAGTGTATTATAAAAATCTGGAACAACCAGCCTACTCTACATTAAATATATGTTGCAGAGGCGCATAAAAATAGAAACTACTTAATTTAACAATAATAATTTTTATTTCCTTTATATTTTTTAGTTTTTTTCCTTATAATTGTTTTTTCATAAAACTCAAGTATGATACTTTCTGGATTTTAGTGTATTAGAAAAAACTAGTGCAACTAGGTTAGGCATAAAAAGTCCATGCACAAATGAGCTACCCGATTTAACCATAATAAAATATATTATTTTAAATTATATTTCATAAAAATTCACATATGCTATTTTTTTTAACCTAACTCTATCTTATATTTTTAATAATATTTTTGCACATTGAAATATATAAAAAGTATAACTTAAATTGAGTACTTGATGCAAGAGTATCTGGACAATTACAGCAATGTTCTAGATTAAATACGAAGAAAAGTAGCATTTGGTTCTCTTTGCTAGGAGATTTAGCAAATAGATTAAGATTGAGAGGATAAGATAGAGTAGGTTTAAAAGTTAATAAATGATAAACCCCATTCAATTAGGTGGAAGAGTAAATAAGTGTGGGTAAGTAAACAGAGAGTGAAGTGTGAGAAGTATGCGTGTTGTGTGATAGAGGACAGATAAAGAGGAGAAGTCATTTGAATGTAAATTCTAGCCATTAAAAGGCTCTGTTCTATGTAATTACCTTTATGATAATTCCAAAGTGTTGTGTGTTGAAATTTTCCTACTTGTATTAAAATTCACTCTTTAACTCATTGTCGAGTTGAGTATTGTGTCATCCCACAAGGTATGCAAAGAAGTCGATTTGTGAGGTGAACAAACAAAGACTAGACAGAGTTCTGTGTGAAAAGAATTATGCAAAGTGGGCCAGTGAATGTGTAGTAGAGATCCCAGTGAATGTGTAGTAGAGATCGTTAAATCTTACATTAGACCAACTGTGGATATTAAATTTTTTCGAAAAAAGATTTCACAAGTCGCAGAATTTAGTGTTTCACACTAAAGCCTTAACTCATAAGTTAAGTAAGCGAAGCCGAGGAGTAAAGGAGAGCCATGACCATTAGATTGAGTGTAGATCAACAGTGGACAACAAATCACAAATTCGTAGATCGCAAATTTTAGCGAGTATTGTTAAAACTTCGCAAGTTAAGTTGTTTTATTTGCCATGGGGTGAAGCGGAGCCACATCGGCATAGTGCTCCAGCGCATATCACACATCCCAGATTTTTGTGATTATTGTTAAGAGTCAGCTTGGTAAGTTATTTTTAGCATAATGAAATGTGTCGCATATAGCATATTCCACGGAATAAGAAATAAGGAATAAGAAATAAGGTTATCTTTAAACTCTAAAAGTTGCAAAGTGCGATATCCATTTCGTTGTGAAATGCAAAATCGCAAAATTGCGAAAGGGGTTAAGTGTTGGAATTCACGAGAAGGTAAGTTTTAGAAGTTGCGTAGTGGCTAAACAGAAATTGCAAAATTGAGCTTGTGGGCCATAAAAGTTTAAGTTCCGCGTCCATATACTTTGTTGACGAGTATTTATTTGAGAAAGGCAGAATATATAAAGTATTCTGCGTATTATAGGTAGAAGCGGCCTTCCTCTGAAAAAAAAAGGTAGAAGCGGCCTTACGCTGGATCAGTACTTATTAAATAAATGAATAAAAATTATAAATATGCATAATCATTCCCCAAAAGAAACGAACATGTAGATTTGATTTTCAATCTAATAACTTGGTTCTTCTTCATATTAGCACACGCTAATATAACAATCCATTGAAATTGCAAATATGTTAATCTATAATATTTCCCTTGAAATTATTACATAGCGGTGGGGGTACATTTATGGAGAAATTCCCTGTAATTCAGGAAGGATTGTTGAAGGATTTCTAGTATTAACACGAACATGATAGCAATAGATTTGATTTTCAATCAAATAATTTGGTTCTTCTTCATATTAACATATGCCAATATAACAATGCATTCAAACAGAAAATATGTTAATCTATAGTATTTCCCTTAAAATTATTACATAGCGCTGGGGGTAGATTTATTGAGAGTTTCCCTGTATTTCAGGAAGGATTGCTGAAGTAGACCATGAATCTGGAAGACATACCACAATCTATAGGCAGCCTATTACACTATAATCCGAGGGACGGGCGCACTAGGATGCATAATAATATCGCACATATGCAGCCTCATTACTACTGAGAATTGTCGGTGGTCAGCGTCGACGCCCTGCTATATGAGAGAACAAGATCATTACCAGTGTCTGTTGTCCCGAGAGAAGTTAATAAGCTGATTAGGAGAGGCATATAAGTGGATAAACATTTATCCATAATAAAAAATTATAAAGTTAATTAAAATATAATTTATTTTATATTTTTTTTATTAGTTATAAAAATAATTAATAGATAAAAAAAATATATGAACTATGATTTTTGTTTTTTTTTTTTCTATAGATTTATATCCATTTTAGTAAATGGATAAGAATTAGTAAATGGATTCTTATCCATTATAATAAAAGAATTCTTAATTTTAAAGTAGACTTTATTACAATATTGTGAATTACTATGATTTTTTAACACTATAACATGTACATAAAATCAAATAATTCTATCATAATCCAAGGTAGATACTTCAGATTTCTAATCAATAATGAATGGAGATGATCTCTCAATTTAAGATAATTTTTTTGTTAACCAATTTAATTAAAAGACCCAAAAAAATATAACTATTTTAACCTAACTAATTTAGAAAGAAATCTCAACATTTAATTTAAATAAAATACTAAAAATATTGATAAATATTCGATGGAGTTAAATCTAACCCAAAAAAAAACAATAATTTTTAAATAAAGGTCAGACAGAAAGATTGGTCGGTATCAGAATTCAATGGAATCGAAACGTTGTAGTTACATCAAGCAAGATAATGGTAATTCATTCCAGAAACCGTAAACAAAGAATAAAAGGGCACTGGCATCCAGCAGCTAGTAATGATAGCATAGAGAGCACTGATAATGGTAATTCATTCCAGAAACCGTAAACAAAGAATAAAAGGGCACTGGCATCCAGCAGCTAGTAATGGTAGCATAGAGAGCACTGCCAAGTGCATGTCACGCTTTTTTCTTTTTATGAATATACATCAATTTCTTATTGTGGTTTCTCACAAGCTAACTCCCAACAAATGTGCACATGACTTTCTTCTGCTTCCAATCTCTGAAACATCACATGGAGATTTGTCAGCTGTCACGAGATTGCATACAGAAAATGCTATCAGAGATTAATTTCTGGCTCTGTCCTCCACAAACTCTCTGTTAACAAGTCCACTGCGAAGCCAAAAGTAGAAGAATAAAATGAAAAGCTCTCGGACAGATGTATGGATTAGGCGTTCTGTTCGAATGTACTTTCTTACTTTCCTAATGAGATAAATCATACAAGAAATTAACATAAATAAAATAGAGGTTTTTGTATAGAAATAGTATAGAGGTATGTGTTTGGAGAAATACATCAAGTGGGTATCTTCGCTCCTCCAGGAAAAGGGAATGAAGAGATTCGAAACGTTTCTTATTACCACGCCTCTGCAAATAGATATATTTCCGAGGCACTTGAATTGCATTAATACAACGTTATATATTCTTCGTTTATATAGTTTTACAAAGAAAATTTATATGACATTATATCCTACATTCATGACCTCATACTTTATGGCATCACTAAAACTATCCGACAGTGTCAATGCCAAAATTATCAGTGTTGGTTTGAGTAGCACAGCGAGAAGAACCGGACACGGGCTGATGGAATGTTTCCCTGTCTAACGGACCGTTCGCATAATATCGCCAAGGATTTCGGCAGGTAGCTGTAGATTCTGTTCTATATTCGCTTCCTCCTGAGATCCGAGAGAAGAGGCTAATGATTATTTAAACTAAAATAAAAGTAATTAATGGTATCACTAGTAGATTAGCACAGCTATGTGAGCAGAAAAAACTAAATTTGATTGAAATGTACAAAAATAAATATAAATTAAAAAATATAAGGTAACTCATATTTAAAATTTTACCATACACTTAATTGAATAATAATGTGCTTTGAGTGTGTCTTAAAAGTGTTTTCTCTCAACTAAGAGCTGGTTTTTATGAATTTTTTTACGAACTTAAAAAACAGATTAATGTCCAAAGATCCAGAGGTATTTGGCAGGCTCCCTTCCAAACCATGACAAAGATGAAAGCCCGCTCCCTGCCACACCATCTGCATGTCATAGTGAAACAATTATCACTAACTCATTATCATTATTATTATTCAATGAAAACTATGCTCCACTTCAATCATAGTGAAATAATTATCACAAACTCATTGTTATTATTCAATAAAAACCATATCACTAACTCATTTTTATTATTCAATAAAAACCATGTTCCACTTCAACCAGGCAGAGACTGATGCTCCAACTATTTAACATCCAGCAAAATGCTATCCTTCCATAGCATCAGCCTATCATAGTGAAATAATTATCACTAACTCGTTGTTATTATTCAGTGAAATCCATGCTCCACTTAACCGGGCAGAGACTGAAGCTCTAGCTATTTAACATCGAGAAAAATGCTACTATTAACGTTCTCTGTAGGGTTAAGTTGGCGTTAATGGAACGACTTTTCCCCGCCATTTGTAATCTCTCTGTCATTTCTTGACACCCTACATTGGATCCCATCAATATTTCCAGATATATCAGGGTACGTCCAATATGTGTTTACACGTTCAAGTTCTGCCCATGAACAGTTGCTTGGACCCACTATCATCATGGAGGATTGTCTTCCGTCCAGGCACGAGGTTTGGTCCCCCGTGATCATCGATGGACATATACGAAAGAGTACACAGAATTTCAGCGTTGCCATGTGAACTTCATATTTCCAATAATTAATAATTACATATATTATTCACACACATGTATTTTAGTTTTTTTTTTTTTCGTGTCATTGACTTATCGAATTAAAAACGAATGTTTTGTTACTATTCCAGAATTGTTGGGAAAAAGTACTGTTTGTATTTTTTCTTTTCGGCTGTACAAGGAAATTAACATCAAATCGAGCGGGAAAAACGAAAAAGGGTACAGAACCCACGAGTCCATTATTTATTCGAAATAGTAAAAAGTGGGAATATAAGTTAAATTTTTACGAAGCTCCTTTGTGATAGAGTGAGAAAATTTCAATTTTGGATGTAATATTTTTAAGATGGTAAAGGATATAAAAAGGATTCGAGAGGTTTGATATCTTTTATAGTGGATAACCAGAAAGTAATAAATAATGAATACAATCAATGTGACAAATATTTACATGAATACAAACTCTTTTTCTTTTCTATTTTTCAACCTTGCATTTCTATCCTCCGCCTGAGCTCGTTAATTTTGTTGGAAATTTGAAAATTCCAGAAATTAAAATGGAGAATAAACTCTCTCTCTAACATAGAGAAAATATTTAAAAATTTGCAGACACAGTGACTGATTTTTCTCATAAAAAAAAATTCTACTATTCCTTAAAAAAAACTGTTACAACTTCTTCCTCATTGCAGAGGGATTTACAATTGTGACTGCTTCTGTCACAGTGCACACTTAAGACCTCTGTCTCAATAAAAAACTTTCTGTCTCTCTCTGTAAAAAAATAAACAGCTCTTTGTCTATAAAAACAAACTCATTGTGTTTTTATAAAATATACACTGCTGTGTATTATTTTAAATCTGCACTCTCTGTTTTAAAAGAAATTGCACTCTGTGCATATATAAAAAATCTGCTATGTCTGTGTAAAAAAAAAAGTACATTACATCTCTGTTGTATTTATAAAAAAAATATCTCATTTCCATTAAATGCTATTCGTTGACAAACTTGCCAAAAACATCACCGCTTGTATTTTTTATTAATGGCATTAAAAACTTCTGTCAGCACCATTAAAAAAAAATTAATGACAAATTTGTATCGGTGGCACCGTTAAAAAAAATCTGCGGTAGTGGTGGTCGATTGGTGGTGCGTGGGTGGCTGGCAGGCGGAGCCACCACAGCCTTGGTGATTGCGGGGGGTCAAGACAACCCGTACAAACCAAATGGGGTGACCCCCATAATAAATCTCAGCCGCACATCTTGGGTCAACGCCCAACTGGCTGGTCAACTGCGGGGGGTCGGCATTAATTAACCTCCGCGCAAGTTTAGCTCCTGCACTCCGTCGATCTGTTCTGATATGCCGCCGGTTTAACTCCGCGCTGTTCCAACCTGTTCGCCATGCTGTTTCGCTGGTTCGTTCCGCCAACCTGTGCGCTGTTGTATGCGCAGTTGGAATTTACGTTCCAACACTCCCCCTTAATTTCAACTGCTGGGTTTTCTTGCATACCCAAGCATTTCCTGAAATATTCAAAGCTTTTCTGCGCAAGTCGCTTTGTGAGGATATCTGCAAACTGATCCTCTGTTCTGCAATGCTGTAAAATGATCTCGCCATTGTTAACCAATTCACGTATAAAGTGAAACTTGGTGTCAATGTGTTTTGTCCTCTTATGAAAAACTGAATTTTTAGACAATGCAATAGCTGAGCTATTGTCACAAAAGATCACTGTCCCTTTTACCTGTTCTTGACATAAGCTTCTCAACATTTTCCGCATCCAAACTGCTTGACACGCTACTGCTGTAGCTGCCACATACTCTGCTTCTGTCGTAGACAATGCTACAATGGGTTGTTTCTTAGAAGCCCATGAAATGGCTCCTGAACCCATATGAAAAACATAACCGGAAGTGCTCTTCCGATCATCAACACTTCCAGCCCAATCACTGTCCGTGTATCCAACTAAATCTGAACATTCTGAAGTAGTATAAAAAATACCAAACCTTTTAGTACCTTTAACATACCTCAAAATCCTTTTTGCTGCTTGCCAATGTGTATCTTTTGGCTTTTCCATGAACCTGGAAATCAAACTAACAACATGCATTATGTCCAGCCTAGTTGCAGTCAAATACATAAGGCTGCCAACTATGCTCTTGTAAAAACTAGGATCAAAATCCTTGCTGTTGTCCTCTCTGCTGAGCTTTAATCCCATCACTGTGGGAGTGATTGCTGCTTTGCATTCCTGCATGTTAAATCTTTCAAGTACCTCATTAACATACTTTGCCTGTGAGATAAAAATTCCATTTTTATCTTGCTCTACTTCTATTCCCAAGAAGTATCTCAACAAACCCATATCATTCATTTCAAATTCTTCTTTCATGACTGTTTTAAAATGTTCAATAAGGCAATCATCATTACCTGTAAAAATAACATCATCAACATACAAGACTACAATCAAAATTTTACCATCTTGTTCTTTGATGTAGAGGGTGGGTTCTCCCTCACACTTCTCAAAACCATTTTCCAGTAGATATGAATCTATCCTACTGTACCATGCTCTTGGTGCTTGCTTCAGCCCATAAAGAGTCTTCTTCAACTTGCATACCTTGTGCTCTTGGCCCTTTTTCTCATAGCCGAGAGGTTGTTCAATATAAACCTCTTCCATTAACACTCCATTCAGGAATGCTGACTTCACGTCCATTTGGTAAACTTTCCATTTGTTTTGTGCTGCTATGGACAACACTGCTCTCACGGTTTCCATTCTTGCAACCGGTGCGAAAGTCTCATCATAATCTATCCCATGCTTCTGTTTATACCCTTTGACAACAAGTCTTGCCTTGTGTCTCTCTATCTTGCCTTCAGCATTACTCTTGGTCTTGTAGACCCATTTAACACCAATGACATCTTTACCTTTTGAGAGTTCAACCAAATCCCAAGTTTTGTTCCTCTCTATGGCATTAAGTTCTTCATCCATAGCTTCTATCCATTTCTTATCCTTGATGGCTTCTTCGAAATGAACAGGATCATCAACATGAAAATATAAATCAAACAAAGAATTGATACCTTCATTTGTTATATCTTGTTCATAAATATCTTTCAAACTTCTGAATTTCTTACCTCTTTCAGTAGGTGTACAAGTACTTGAAGAAGCACTTGAATTTCCTCCTTGTGGTGTGCTTGGAGAAGCACTTTCATTTCTCCTCAAAGGTGTGCTTTGCGGTGTTGGTGTTGCTGTTTGGGGATATATTTCAGCCACCTCATCATCATTCTCATCATGAGATAAACAGTGTTTAACATTCACTGTTTTCTCTATGCTTCCATCCCAAGCTTCCTCTTCAATGAACTGAACATCTCTGCTCACAAGAAACTTCTTGCTGGATGGGTTATATAACCTGTAAGCCTTGGATTCCTCACTGTATCCAATGAAAATACATTTCTCCCCCTTGCTGTCCAACTTCTTCCTGAGCTGATCCGGAATGTGTGCATAAACCACACATCCAAAAACTTTCATATGTGTGACACCTTGCTTTGCGCCACTCCATGCCTCTTCCGGCACTTTGTTCATCACTGCCTTTGTAGGACACCTGTTCAAGATGTAAGCTGCACAATGTACAGCTTCAGCCCAATAATCATTAGGCAAATGCTTTGCCTTTAACATACTCCTCGCCATGTCCATTATGGTTCGGTTCTTCCTTTCGGCTACTCCATTTTGCTGCGGAGTATATCTAGTTGTAAATTGTTTGTGAATACCATTTTCCCTACAAAACCGTAGAAAAAATTTAGAGATATACTCACCTCCTCTATCAGTCCTTAAGACTTTGATATGCAGCCCACTTTGATTCTCAACAAGTGCTTTGAAATTGCGGAATTTTTCAAACACTTCACTTTTCTTTTTCAAAAAATAAACCCAAGTTTTTCTTGTAAAATCATCGATGAATGTTAACACATAGTGGCTTCTAGCAAGCGATGGAGTTTGCATCGGTCCACACACATCTGAGTGGACAATCTCTAAGGGTGCTTTTGCCCTTATGCTTTTCCCGGAAGGAAAACTTTCTCTGTGTTGTTTCCCAAGAATACAACCTTCACAAAGGTTGTCCGGTTTCTCTATCAATGGTAAACCACTTACCATTCCTTTTCTGTTCAACAAATTAAGACCTCCAAAGTTGAGATGTCCAAATCTCAAGTGCCATAACCAATTATCATCCTTTGGTTCACTTTGGAAAGTCTCCTGTGCAACTGCTGCTTTCTCTTCATCATTTTTCAAGTCTGGTCTCATTCTGAGAGGGAACATCCTGTTCCTTGTCATCTTCACTTCAGCAATACATGCTTTGCTGGGTGGTTTATCCATGATGGTACAAACATCATTATCAAAGAAAACATTATACCCCTTATGGACAAGTTGTACAATACTTAAGAGATTACACTTCATTCCTGGAACATAATAAACATCTGCTATGGTTTTCTTTGCTCCTAATCTTGTTAGAACATTTACATCTCCTTTTTCCATAACAGAAACTTTGCTATCAGTTCCTAGTGTGACTTGTGACTGCACACTTTCATCTAACATAGAAAACATTGCTAAGTTTCCTGTCATATGGTTGCTACAACCGGAATCTAGAAACCATAAGTCTTCACTTTTTTCTTCAGCCATATTACAAGCTAAAAACAAATTGCTTTGACTGTTGTTTTCTTTAGTGAAATTTGCACTAGTTCCACTTCTCATATCTTGTTTCTTCTTTCTACATTCATTAGCATAATGACCATATTTCTTACAATTGTAACATTGAACATTGGATTTATCATACCTTTGTCCTTGATCATTTTGTTGGCTGCTGCCTTGGCCTTGATGCTGATTGCTGCCCCTTCCATTTGAATGTGAAGGGTTGTTCCTTCCACCTCTGTTTTGGCTTCTGCCTCTTCCTCTTCCTTTGCCTTGCCCTATTCCTCTTCCGAAAGACATCTGGGACTTAAAAGCATGTTCAAGAAATGAGTTTTCACTCCTAATCAATCTCTGTTCATGGGTCATTAGTGATGCATGAAGTTCATCCACTGAAAACTTAGTGAGATCCTTAGTCTCCTCTATGGTGGTGACAATCACATCAAACCTTGAGGGTAAACTTCTCAAGAGTTTTTCAACAATCCTCTTGTCTTCAAGAGTCTCTCCATGTGATCTTATTTGTGTGACCATTCCAATCACATGAGTGAAGAATGAGTCAATAGTGTCTGACTCTTTCATACAGAGAGTCTCAAAGTCTCTCCTCAGCAACTGAAGCTTTGCTGTCTTCACTTTCTCCATGCCCTGATAAGCTGTTTTGAGAGTTTCCCATGCTTCACTGGATTTCTTAGCTGCTGCTATCCTTGGAAACATACTCTCATGCACTGCTTGATACAATAAGAAAAGAGCCTTAGCATCTCTCTTCTTATTGTTCTTCAGTGACTCCCTTTCTGCCTGAGTTAAAACATAAAACTCTGCTTCACTTGCTGGCTCTTCAAAGCCATCCTCAACTAATTCCCATAACTCTTGTGAGGTAAATAAAGCTCTCATAGTTATTGACCAGTAGTCATAATTTTTTCCATTGAATTGTGGGAGATGTATATTTCCCAAACTCATACCTGTGCTGGAGCCAGCCATTCTGCACTTCTAACTATGATAAAAACACTTGACTGTGTGTTCTAATTAACAACCTGTACTGCAACAGTAACACAGAACTGTATATAGAAATACCTTCGAATTCTTCTTGACTAAACCTTCACGCTGTTGGAGAGGCTTCTGCAATTTAGAACTCCTTTTCTTCAGCTTATTTGACCTTCAAATAGCCTGAATTGGCTCCGATACCATGTTGGAAATTTGAAAATTCCAGAAATTAAAATGGAGAATAAACTCCCTCTCTAACACAGAGAAAATATTTAAAAATTTGCAGACACAGTGACTGATTTTTCTCATAAAAAAAAATTCTATTCCTTAAAAAAAACTGTTACAACTTCTTCCTCACTGCAGAGGGATTTACAATTGTGACTGCTTCTGTCACAGTGCACACTTAAGACCTCTGTCTCAATAAAAAACTTTCTGTCTCTCTCTGTAAAAAAATAAACAGCTCTCTATCTATAAAAACAAACTCACTGTGTTTTTATAAAATATACACTGCTGTGTATTATTTTAAATCTGCACTCTCTGTTTTAAAAGAAATTGCACTCTGTGCATATATAAAAAATCTGCTCTGTCTGTGTAAAAAAAAAATTACATTACATCTCTGTTGTATTTATAAACAAAATATCTCATTTCCATTAAATGCTATTCGTTGACAAACTTGCCAAAAACATCACCGCTTGTATTTTTTATTAATGGCATTAAAAACTTCTGTCAGCACCATTAAAAAAAAATTAATGACAAATTTGTATCGGTGGCACCGTTAAAAAAAATCTGCGGCAGTGGTGGTCGATTGGTGGCGCGTGGGTGGCTGGCGGGCGGAGCCACCACAGCCTTTGTGATTGCGGGGGGTCAAGACAGCCCGTACAAACCAAATGGGGTGACCCCCCGTAATAAATCTCAGCCGCACATCTTGGGTCAATGCCCAACTGGCTGGTCAACTGCGGGGGGTCGGCATTAATTAACCTTCACGCAAGTTTAGCTCCCGCACTCCGTTGATTTGTTCTGATCTGCCACCGGTTTACTCCGCGCTGTTCCAACATGTTCGCCATGCTGTTTCGCTGGTTCGTTCTGCCAACCTATGCGCTGTTGTATGCGTAGTTGGAATTTACGTTCCAACAAATTTCTCATTTAATTTTCTGAGTTTTCTGTTTATTTTTTTGCCTATTCTTATGAATCTCACTGTAATTCCGTTTGTTTTCAGGAAAGGATTCTTACCGAAGCCGCAAAAGGGGATTTGGGCTCAGCTTACAACACCATTCTAACCCTCAGGTAAGCCCAGGCTCCCTATCTCGCTATTTTCTTAACTGCAATATTTTTTGCTTAGCTGAGTGTAAAACCCTCGTTGTGTGCAGGTCGCCTTATGGACACGACAACGCCTGCATGTAAGAGCATTTTGTTCTAGGTTTATGAAGTTCGATGAAAAGTCTGGCATTTTTCCTGATTTCTTGAACTTAGCTCGAGTTGGCTCTATCTATAGATTATAGTAATTGCATGAATTTGTTTCCCTTTGGGACTTAAGTCCTCTATGCCTGTATCGTATGCTTTATTCATTGTATAACCAATTCGGTTGTAATATTTGAATTCAGAAAATTGGCTCTTGTATTTTCGGTAAATCCCCATTGAGGAATTGATTGCTTTACTTTGCTTGGAGTTTCGGTTTATTTTCCCTTTGTTCAATATCTGTGTGGGTTAGATACAGTTCGGTCTTTTTTCCTCCATCTGGGTTTTACAGTTTCCAACATGATATTTTGGGTCTAATTATGTTATGACCATTTCGTCTATATAAATATAATGTTCTACTATTTACTTCCACTTGCTTTTGTTATGCATTGTTTTCCAGTTTCCTTTTAAATTCTCTTGCAGTGTAATTCACTTTTGTCTATAGTTAGTTAATAATAATTTTTATAAATAAATCACAACATTCTTTCTTTTCTATTTATTGCAAATGTAAGCTACAACAAGTCAGAGGTTAAAATTTTCCAGAGGACCATGACCCATGCCCTGTCACCACCGAGCTCGGCCCTAAAATTAGGTGTCTCAACAGTTTCATGGTTTACAGTAGAGATTCTTCTTATATTCTTCCAACTACATAAATTATTTCCGGATATTTAATGCGTCTCAAACGGAATAAAATAGTTTATTTGTATGTGATAAAGAAGAAAAAAATTGTACTACTACTTATTATATTTTCTTTGTGGGTTGTGTTGCATATGGTTTCTTGTACATCACCATAGTTTGCAGTACCTACACTGTCTCGTTCATTTTTTGTAATACATATAACATTTTACATTTCTCGATTAATATTTCCAGTTTTTCATCTCCTAAATTAAAGAAAGAACTTCTTTCTTAGGTTGTCATTTACATTAAAATAAACAAACCAAAAGGTACTTATCTATGTACTTTTCTTTCCACATAACTAATGGTTTCGCCAAACTTTGAGAGAGGCAATCACGTCCTCTACTCTCCCCATACACATCTCCAGAGCCTTGGGTAGTAGAAAAATTTAATTAGAAGAAATGCCTCAGGATTATAATTCAACCTATACTTCTCTAGTTTTTTAGAGCTCCACTGGTTTCCCCTTCCCTTCTTCAAGATTTCCATTTTATCCTTTTAGGGAAATAACTGGTGGAAACTATCTCCACTTTTTACTCTGAAATCTTGGAATCATTTGCCATTCAGATCATTTACCATTCAGGTAATACGTTTTACTCAAGTTAATTTATTAAATACTCCTTTATTTATAAATAAAATCAAATATCACTAACGAATATGGTTAATTTATTAAATACTCCTTTATTTATAAATAAAATCAAATATCACTAACTAATAACCATATTCGTTAGTTCCTTTTACTTTTAATAATTCGAATGTATCATAAAAGTTTGTCAAATATAATTAACATAAAAAATGGTGTTACATCTTCCCCCTCTAAGGTAAACATCATCCCTGGTGTTATTTTATCATTGAAAATAGTCCAGGATATGCCTCTCGAATGAAATTTTCATCCTCCCATGTAGCCTGCTCTCGGCTAAAGTGCTTCCATTGCACCTTAACTTGGTGGATGACTAGCCTTTGGAGCGTTATTTCTCTCTGATTGAGAATATGCTGAGGTTCTACCAGAAACTGGCCATCTAATTCTATCTGCAGTGGCACAGGAAAACTATAATTAGTTCCAACAAGAACGCCTTCCCTTCTTCAAGATTTCCATTTTATCCTTTTAGGGAAATAACTGGTGGAAACTATCTCTATTTTTTACTCTGAAATCTTGGAATCATTTACCATTTAGGTAATCCATTTTACTTAAGTTAATTTATTAAATATTCCTTCATTTATAAATAAACTCAAATATCACTAACGAATAACCATATTCGTTAGTTCCTTTTACTTTTAATAATTCAAATGTATCATAAAAGTTTGTCGAATATAATTAACTTAAAAAATGGTGTTACATCTTCCCGCTTTAAGGTAAACATCATCACTGGTGTTATTTTATCATTGAAAATAGTCTAGGATATGCCTCTCGAATGAAATTTTCATCCTCCCATGTAGCCTGCTCTCGGCTAAAGTTCTTCCATTGCACCCTAACTTGGTGGATGACTCACCTTTGGAGCGTTATTTCTCTCCGATTGAGAATATCCTGAGGTTCTACCAGAAACTCGCCATCTAATTATATCTGCAGTGGCACAGGAAAACTATAATTAGTTCCAACAAGAACTTTTCTCATTTACAAATCGTAATGTAATCATGACTTACCTATATATTCTGCCAATGTATCACATGCTTAGGGTCATGTATGTATTGTTTCAACAATGATACATGGAACACATTATGTACCATTATATGACTAGGCAAAGTGATCCAGGTGGATATCGGTGGCCACCCACCTATTCCATTTGGACCAGCACCATCAATTCTTGCAGATTTTCACATTCAGCACAACTTACTATTTTTAGCAGGTTTTCGGGTCCTCCACTCTCGGAGCCGTTTTGGGGGCTTAATGATCCAGGTGGATATTGGTGGCCACCCACCTATTCCACTTGGCCCGCCACCATTGTCTCTTTCAGTTTTTCAGTTTCGGCATAACTTACTATTTTTAGCAGTTTTTCGGGTCCTGAACTTCCGGAGCCGTTTTGAGGCCCTAAACGACGTTTTTTGGGTATGAAAGCGCCAGCGAATTTTCTGATAAAATTTGTCCCGATAGCTGCAGTCCTCGGTTAGATCTTTCTAACGAGCTATTGAACGTGTCAAACGGAGATCGGGTGCCAAAGTTATGCCCCCGGAAAGTTGAACCACCAATTTACCCAAACGGGCGCCCACAGTTTTGGCGCCTCATCTCCTACGGTTAGGTTTTTGGACGTTTCAAATTCTACATTGTTTCTCAACAATTAATAGGCCCTCGAGCCTCATTGTAACACAGTTCAGAGGTCTGTAGCCACCACATCTCTTCTCAGAGATTCGCTACCAGCACCCTAGCTATTTTATTTCCATTATGTCTGTAAGCATCTTTCTGTTAATGAAATGAAGTGTTATTTCCGCTGCATCTCTGTATTTATGGTTATGTGTTTATTCTGTTGCGTTCCTGCATAAAATCCGGATCACAAAGCCAGTCGATAAGCCACCAACCAGTTATGTTCCAAAATTTGGAATGGTGCACAATACGTCGAAGCCAATTTGGCACAAGTACTCCACCTCAAGGTACTCCTCTTTGGTTTAATTCTTACATATACGTGGTCACCCACGACAAACTCCGTGAAGGTTTTCTTTAAGTGTGCATATATCATTTTCCGATCTTGAGCTACCTTTAATTTTTTTCTACTCTTTCTCACCTCATGCTCCAATTCCTCAAGAATGTCTGGTTCAAGCATCATTTTGGTTTCTGGACTGCTCCAATTTATGGGGGTCCGACATTTCCTTCCATACAATTCTTCAAAAGGCCTCATCTTAAGGGATTATTTATATCTGTTATTATAAGAAAACTCGACCAAATGTAGATACTCTTCCCACTTTGTAGGTTGTTGCATTACGTACATGCACAACATATCCTCCAACACTTGATTCACCATCTTCGTTTGCCCATCTGTTTGAGGATGGTAAGCAGTACTAAATTGAATTTGTGTATCCAATCTGATGAATAATGTTTTCCAAAATGATGATGTAAATTTTACACCTCAGTATGAGATAACAATTCTTGGAATACCGTGCAATCTAAAAATTTATTTCATGAATATGCCAGCAATCTATATTTTCTATTATGTTGACTAGACAGGTACAAACTGAGTGACCCTGTTGAGTTTATACACCACCACCATGATTGAGTCATCGTGTCTTTTATTCCTAGTAACCTGATGATGAAATCAAGTGAAATGACTTCCCATTTCCAATCAGGTATAGGGATAGGTTGAAGTAATCCTACTGGATGATAGTGTTCTACCTTGACTTCCTGGCACTCCAAGCACATGGTCAAGTATTTGGAAATGCCTTTATGCATTCCCGACCATAGATAATATTTCCTAATTGTTGTTAACACCTTTTGATATCTGGAATGTCCTGTATAGGAGCTCTGATGATATTCGTCCAGAATCAACCCCTTCAAGCTAATTTGATTTGGAATACATATATTCTTTAAGTATAACTAGAGTTGTTTGTCACTAAGCTCATAATATGATTTATTTCCTTGTTTTTTCCTTCTCTTCCTTTTTGCCATAGGAATTGATATTCGGGGTCCTTCCTTGTTGCCTCCACAATCTGCTCCTAGAACTTACATTCAACATGGTTAAAATAGAGTTCATAGATGTAATGTAATTGTATGCTTAAAACATCAGCAACAGGGTTATCCTTACATTTTACATGTTGAATATGAAAATCAAATTCACTTAAGAATGTGTTCCATATTGCTTGGAGAGCATTTAAATCAAATTGTTTAAAACAGCTCGTTAAATTGCTATGGTTGGTTCTTGGCACAAATTTTTTTCCAAGAAGGTAATGTCTCCATACTCACAAGCCATGAACTATTGCAGTTAATTCTCAATCATATGAAGGATATATTTTCTCATGATTCTTCAAATTTCTGGATTCGTATGTTATGACCTTACCTTCTTGCGTCAAAACTGCTCTCACCCCTTTCTTGCCGGAATTATTGCATACTTTGAATTCCTTATTTGGGTGTGCCACTTTCAGTACAAGGGAAGTAGTCAGTATCTCTTTCAATCATTCAAAAATGTTTTGACATTATTGACTCCACTTAAAGACTCCTCCTTTCCACTACAGAGAGGTAATAGGAAAGACTATTTTATAGAAATCGTTAATGAATCTGTTGGATATAATATCTATACACTTTTCTCTCCCATTTTCGCCCACCTTTCTATCTCTTTGTACCATTAACTATTCTAAAACACACGAGGTCAACCCAATCCCATTATCTTATATGGAATATTTGATTAATGAAGTAATAGTCGTGGAGGCTTTATCTTTGCAAGTATTAACTTTGTTATTTCCACAGATTTAGCAAATTAAAGAGAATTACATTTGCAAGCCATGAAGCAAATCTGAATTCTTAGCGCTATCTCAATATGCTTGAACAAGTTAACAGATTCCAACTTACCCCAGCTCTATTCTAGACTTTTCATGGTTTCCTTTCAGCAACTAGTTTTCTGTTGTAACAGATGTATAATTGTAGATATTTAGTTGTTAGAGGGAAATTACATTTCCCTTAACATTTTATAAAAAGGGCCTCAGGGCTGTGAATTGGGGTTAAGAAAAAAGAACAGATATTGTAACAAATGTACTTTTAATCAATTGAATATAGTGTTTTGTTCTTCCATTTGTGAGATGTGAGTTTGTCGCAACCCTGATCAAAGAGTTGGGCCTACTCTTCTGATCAGGTGCTGAGTTATTTTCATTTTTTTTTATTTCATATTTTGGTTGATCATTGTAACTAATGTTCCGGTATGATTCTGTAATTGCTCTAAATACGTTTATAATTTTGCAATCCATCTCTAATTGTTGTTACAGTAGTTTCTTGCTTTCATTGATTAAGCTTATGATTCAATAGTAGGTTATGTTATTTCTCTTGTATATACTATGTGTGTTAGTTTTCAAATAACTAACGCACCCAGATTAATAAGTAATGTGGAAAAAGGGTTTGAATATTTGTTCATATCTGGATACCAATGCTTTGGTGTTGTTGCCGGGGAAGGCTAACAAGGTGTAAGAACAGGATCTGCAATTGATATAACGGTTGAACTCTCATATTGGGGAGGGAATTTATTGCCCCGCTCCAAGTCTTGAGTGTAGTGTTTGTCTTCTCGCTTTTCATTGTTTTTTTTTCAGAACTGATCTCTCATCTTGGGGAGGGTATTTGTTACCCTGCTCTAAGTCTTGAGCATAGTGCTCTATTTTATTTTTTTTCCATTGTTTTTTTAGAACTGATCGCTTACCTTGGGGAGGGAATTCATTACCTTTCTCTAAGTCTTGAGCATAGTCTGTTGTTTTCTTTTCTTTTTTCTTTTTCATTAGAACCAATCTCTCATCTTGGGGAGGGAATTTGTTACCCTGCTCCAAGTCCTGACCGTAGTATTCTACTTTTCTTCTTTGTTATTATTTTCTATAAGGGCCAAGTTCTCTTCTTAGGGAGGGTATTTGATCACCCTACTTTAGGTCCTGAACTTTGATATTTTCTTTTCTTTATCTAATTTTCTTTTTTAACCTACTCTCTCATCGTGGGGAGGAAACTATCCGTCCTGCTCATGGTCCTGGGCGCTTTTTTTATTTTAATTAATTCTTCCCACCAATTGTATGAATAAATATCTGAATAAAAGGGGGAGAGGAAGACCCCCAAAGAAAGGAAGGGATCTGGGAAGGAAGACATATATCTAGGAGATCATCGAAAAGGTTGAATCTAAAGCATCTTATCATGTTACTGCAAGGGTAAGGGTTCAAACAAAGTCCGAAGGATTGTCGTTTGAGTAGCCAATGCCATCCACAGTACTAGAGGAACTTATTTCGACAACGAAAGGAGTAATAAATAAGGTACCAGTGGAGGAGATACCCCTACTGCCAACAGAAGGGGAAGAAATATCAAGCAGAGGGTTAGAAGAATTGAGTAATTCCAACTAGGAAGAAGAACCCCTGAAGGAGTTTGCATCATCACTAGACCAAGGGAGTGCTATGAAACCTCCTACAGTTGAATTGAGAAATTCCAATTGGGAAGAAGAGGTCCTGAAGGATTTTTCTTCACCACGAGACCAAGGGAGTGCTGTGAAATCTCCTACAGTCGAATCACCCCAAGTACAAGTTGTAGAACTAGTTGAAAACCTGGGTGAGTATTGGAGGATATTCATGGCACCTACAAGTTCTTCTATTGATTTTCCAATTGGAAACATTATAGGTGATTCACGAATGAATCCCATTCATTTAACGGCTCTACCTAATTTTCATGGGCTTTCTTCTGAAGACCCCGATAAATTCCTCTTCGAATTTGACATTGTCTGTCAAGGGTATGATTATATCACTGATGCTTAGAAGCTAAAAATATTTCCTTCTACTTTAAAAGGGACAGGCCTACGATGGTTCATGGGTTTAAGAGAAATGACTATTTCCTCATGGGATGTGATGAGGGAAGTTTTTTTGGAGAAATACCAAGATTACTATAAATCCCGTGACATCAAAGAGGAAATTTTTAAGTTTGTGCAGAAACAGGATGAGAACATGGAAGATTGTGTGGAACGATTCAAATATATATTGCAGAGATCAGGCCATAATGACCTGGATAAAGATATTTTGAAGATCATCCTTCTCTGGGCACATAGGGAAGATTCCCTACAACTTCTGAACATAGTGGGAAACGGGGATGTTTCAAAAGGTGACTCTGACACTATCTGTGAGTTGTGCATTCAATGTTCACGGAGGGCTGCAAGGAGTGGACAAGGAATTCGGTCATTAAAGACTTCTCGTGGAGGGGTTACAAAGGGAGAAATCAGAAACCTACTGGATAACCTAAGGACCAATATCCTAAGCACATTATCCACTGAGATGGACACTTTGCAAGAGAAACAGAAAAAAGATAAAGTTGGAGAAGGCTATGGCTATATTTTTCCCACTGTGAAGAAAGAAGCATCCATTGAAAGAATGCCCATTAAACAAAGTGGAGGCATGTGCGATTTGCGAACAGGCCTAATTGACCAATTTGTGCCCTTCCTTGCTAGGACTAAAGGCAATTTTTCAAGGGGTAAGTGAAGAAAATGTGGTAGATAAACTATAATTTATGGGATTGAAAAAGCCATGGCAACGTCGACCACCAGCTATGAATTCAGGTATGCATGAGGACCCATCTCAGTATTTTAATAATTTTGATATGGGTCCCCAGTTTGTACCTTTTTGACCGATGTGGTTTCAATATCAATATCCCTCTAGAGATAATGAGCTCCCTAGACCACTTTGAATCCTTCATGGAATTAGAACTGATGTGGACCCTCTTCTAATAGGAAATTTCCCCAATCTATACCTCAACAACAACTTCATTTTCCCTCTAATGTACCTCCAGGCAACCCATTCCTTTGACCCCAGCTTCCTATCCAGCCCAATATGAATCCTAACAATAAAGGGGTCCAACAAAAAAACAGTCTTAACCTTCCATCATACAACATTTCAACCATAGGACTTAATGAGATAAACTTATGATCTGGGCGAGTAGTAAATGATCTAACTTCACCTATTATCATAAAATAGATTGAAAATGAAGTTGTAGAACCAGAAGAGAGAATAGTTTGGGATAAACTAGACCAAAACATGATAAACCAAACACCTCCCCAACCTATGCTTAACCAGGGTCGTCCAATTACTCCACCATATCCTGAAAGATTGACCCTAAATAAACAAAACACTCAAGCGGAGTTTGACTTCCAGGGGGAATTGCAAAATATTTTTGTCAAAATACCCCTGCTCCAAGCTATGAGGGATGTACCTATATATGAAAAAACTCTTAAATATTACTGCTCTAAGAAACTTGGGAAGAAACCAAGGGATCTGTTAACCATTCATGTGATGGGTAGACTATCCAACATCATGCTAGGAAAGACCATGCCTGTAAAATATGGGGACCCAGCAAACCCAATTCTAATAGTACAAATAAATGGGGTTGAAATCCCAAATGTACTGGTAGATTTTGGTGTTGCCATCAATATCATTACCTCCAAAATAATGAATGCATTAGGTCTTGAAAAAATTAAGCCAAGCCCTACTATCTTGGAATTAGCAGATAGGTATACAATTAAAATGGTAGGAAAGTCGAAAGATGTGATTATTTTAGTGGACTCATGGCATTATCCCGTAGACCTCCTTGTATTACAAACATTATTCTCAGTTTCTGGTCATCCATTGATCTCGGGAAGACCTACGCTCGCAACCACAGACGCCTATATTGGGTGTCGATTTGGACATATGATTATATCAAATGGGGCGGTTACAAATAACCTTACTCTCTAGCACCTTGCGGAACCCAGTCCATGTGAAAAACTATTAACCAGATAGAAACCTCTTCCAGTAGAAGAGCCTGAACCTGAAAATGAAGAAGTTATACCAATTTTCACCATTTGGCAGGCCCTTCAACTCAAAACAAAAACTAAAGATGATGCCATTAACACTTTTATTAATGATCCTGGTTTTGTTTCCAATTCAACTCGTCAAATTTTAGAGTCTGCTATGAGCTGTGAAACATAGGAAAACATCAAACCAAAATATGAAATTGAAGACATTCATGTAACTTCATCCCATGATAGTATTCCAATTGAAATTAAACCAGCGAGGACAGTCAATATCAACCCGAATCTGTCAGAATCCCGAACAAAGTAGCTTTCAAAAGTCCTTCAAGACCATCATGAATTTTTTTCCTGGAATTATACCAACATGAAGGGGATCCATGCTAATTTATGTACTCATCATATTTATATTAGGGAATATTTCCACCGTGTGAGACAACCCCAATGGAGAATGAATCATGCTCTGAAGAACATTGTTAAGGAAAAATTACAGAAATTATTGGATGTAGGTTTCATTTACCCCATTTTGGATAGCCAATGGGTGTCTCCACTGGTTATTGTTCCCAAAAATAATGGTAAATGGTGGATCTGCATAGATTATAGGGAGCTAAACAAGGCAAATCAAAAACACCATTTCCCTTTGTCATTAATTGACGAAGTCCTGGACACCTTGGATGGGAAGAAATTCTTTTCCTTCCTAGACAGGTTTAGTGGGTATAAATAGATCCCAATAGCCCCATAAGACCAATATAAAATAACTTTCACAGGCCCATGGGGGACCTTTGCATACATGTTCCTCCCATTTGGCTTGTCTAATGCACCTGCAACCTTCCAGAGGGATATTTTGGGATTTTTTTCCGATTTAGCTGATGACAACGTTGAAATATATATCGATGATTTTACTCCATATGAGAACGCATTTGAAGAAGGGTTGGAAATTCTAGAAAAAGTACTTAAAAGGTGTAAGCATACCCATGTATCTCTTAGTATAGTCAAATGCCATATGATGAGGGAAGAAGGAATAGTATTGGGACATTTGCTCTTATCTGCTAGAATTCGAGTTGATCTGGTCGAAGTAGAGGTAATATTGTGCTTCCTGGTAACAAAGACACCCACACAGGTATGTAGGTTTATTGGGTGTGCTGGTTAATATAGACACTTTATAGAAAACTTTGCTAATATAGCACATCCACTTTTTCAATTACTAACAAAAGATGCATAATTTTTGTGGATAGAAGGCTGTGAAGTAGCTTTCGTGAAAATCAAGGGACTGGTTTTCAAAGCTCCGATCCTTCAAGGACGTTATTGGGCATTGCCATTTCACATACATGCTGATGCCGCTCACACAACAGTAGGAGCATTCTTAGGACAACAAGTAGAAAAAACACCGTATGTATTTTATTATATCAATAAGAATTTAATTCCTACTGAATTGAATTACACGGTGACTGAAATAGAATTCCTAGCTGTCATCTACGCTATCAACAAGTTCATGCACTACATCACTGGGTATCCTACTTTTGTACATACTGATCATGCAACAATAAGGTATTTGATAAATAAACCTATCACTCCTGGTCGCATTACAAGATGGTTGCTATTGCTTCAAGAATTTGATATCACAATAGTAGACAAACCAGGAAAAGATAATGTAGTTGATGCTTTTCTGTTTAGAATGGATAAAAATGATGAATGCACACCTATGAAAATCTTTTTGCAATTTCTACTAACCCTCTGTGATATGTAGATATTGCTAACTATCTTACTACAGGGAAGGTGCCTCATCATTTTTCATACAGGGAAAAATGAAAAATTATTCATCAAAGTACCCGATATTCTTGGATGGTAGGGTACCTCTTTCATACAAGAGCTGATAAGCAGATTCAGCATTGTGTATCTGAGGATAATATATATTACGTGGTCAAGTCTGCCCATAATGGCCCTTGTGGGGGGAATTTTGTAGATAAAAGAATAGGCCATAAGGTGCTAAAAATGGGATATTACTGGCCTTATATGTTTCAGGAGGTGAAAAATTATGTCCATAGGTGTTATAGTTGCTAGAGCATGGGGCAACCTGGTCGAGGTGATGAAATTCCTTTGCATCCATAGGTATTCCTTGAACTTTTTGAGAAATGGGCTATCGATTTAGTTGCACCCTTCAACCCACCCTCCCATAAAAAGGTTCACATTTTGTTCTGCACTGATTACATGACTAAGTGGGTAGAAGCCATAGTTGTTGTGAAAGAAATAGAATAGGTGGGTTCAAATTTTCTATTTGAAGAAATTTCTGCTCGTTATGGTTGTTGTGGAGGTAAATCCCCTCTGTGGACAAAGGCGATCCCTACTAGCCCAGACCAGGTCTAGCAACAATCGTCACACGCTATAGTGCAGGTTCCTAATCGCAAATAAACCAAATAGCGATGGAGGCTTACCTGGAATCCAACGCTGTCGCTTGTAGAGAAATTAGCGCTCCCGTTCCTTAGCTCTAGCAGATCACAAGCCTCACGATCTTCGTGATCGGACACCTGTAGATGCAAGAAACAAAACAAACACAAGCGTAAAATCCAGTATATGCAACTATATGTCAGTGAGAGAATACATAACTCCACATCATAAACAACAACAAGAGTGGAACCATAACCAATAGTCACTTATCATTAATCAATCAAAGAAGAATACAACCATAGCTCTGACGCTAAATTCTCCTTCGGAGGGTCGCCAGGTGAACATGTCTCGAAAAATCCTGTCAGGGATGGGACAAACCTCTCTCTCTGGATGTCTCGACAATGGTCTCCTTGCTTAGATTTGGCCTTAAGGGAATGAATCAAGGCTCTTGCAGCATAAGGCTCTGATGGCTCTTGGGAACTTGGAGACTAGCTATTAAGCCATTCAGCCATTCAGTTATTCAGCCCTTCAGCTATTCAGCCATTCAGCCATTCCGCCATTCAGCCCTTCAGCCATTCATCCCCTTCATCAATGGATGAAGGCCATATTTATAGAGGAGAGGAGAAGGTTGGGATCCCTACAATAGTGGAAGGGAGGCCATATCCCTTGGGAGTTTCCCCATAAGGTGGAAACAAGAGGCCAAAGGAGGAAGGCCATGGTTATTCAGTCAAAACCACTCCTGATGACTCATCCACGAAGTTGTTGTAATCGAAACTTCGCCTATTTTTTTAAAAAAATTTCCAAAAGCAGATTGGCGTGGGTGCTTAACTGGGACAGAGCGCCAATTGGCATGGGCTCAGTGTTAATTTTCCTCATTGGCATGAGTACATAATGGGCTACCAGTGCCAAGGAAAAAATAGGTGTTTTTAGGGGTCTGCTCCGGAAATGATCAATAGAAGAAATGTTGTCCTCATGGAAAGGGATGCAATGATGGTATTTTCAAGGCATGAAACTGCTTATTGGTCATAGAAATAACCTTCCAATGGGTGAGATGGGAATTGCAGGGACGGTGAAAAATTACTGTGTAATAGATGCCCCCTAAAGCATGAGGCCCGAAAGAGAGAGAGGGGTGAAATGCTTTACGAGAACATGTCCAACTGAAAACACCGCCATTGGAAAACCTGCATAGAGAAATATAATTGATATCTTAGATACATGATATATATGTGGTATGGGCATAGCCATCTATAACAGAGAATACAACAATCCAGATCCAAGGTATGGTCGTAGCCATCTAGTGAGGATCGATAAATAGACTCAGGTATGGTCGCAGCCATCCAATCAGTGAGTCATGTAACTAATCAGGATAATCCACAAAATTTCAACCTAGATTATAACAAACAGGGATCCAGGGTCTTGCACTCCATCTCGACCTGAACAAAGTACAAGTTCAAGCATGCGAATATGTGAGCTGAAGTCAAACATGCAAGAACATTGCCTGATTACCAGCCAATGATGAAAGTTGTTAACAGATGCAAGAGGTGCCACCATTAATTCCAATAGTCCTCAAGGTACTACAGGTACAATCTATGGCATGTGAACAATGAGCTGATGTCGAACACCCGCAGAATCACTCGATCGGAGGCCAATGATGAAAAGCTCATGTCGAATGCGAAGAACCTGCCATTGAGGCATGCAAGCTCCAAGGTACCAGAATGGAGTCTCTAGATCAGCTTCCTAGATAATGAGCTGAATTCGACAGGAAGTGACCCTGATCGAAGGTGGGCCATAGTGTTTCCCACATCATCGACATGAGACAGAGGAACATAATGTCCTTTTGAATCAAGATCAGATGAGAATCAGAGGAAGGTTGAAATTTGCAAAGGTCAACTTCTCTTGAACATATTGGCAGCACGACAGTGGATTTGGCAGTATTTGACATCAACAGATCAAAGGTCGTGATGACGAGGGAAATATGAGATGAGAGGTCAAAATGGATCACCCAAACCCATGTAGGCAAGTGGAAAACGAGATGAGATATCCCCAACCCGACACAAATGCAGACAAGTGCCATGTTCAAGAGTGACATACTGCCGACATGACAATGATGTTGGTTCCATTTTCCCCACCATTTCTGGCGAGTACCTCTTTATTTTTACACAAGCTTGAAGAGGATACCATATGCTTGTAATATAATTTCGTCCTTCGGACGAATCCATCCTAGTACATTTAACGAGCGTTAGGAAGGAGCAACTCGAATATCGTCATCATGACTGAATCCAATGTCATGAGGGTTTAATGAGTCTGACAAAGGAAGAAATCATCGTCTTTTCATGTTTAGAGAGTTTGAAAAGACAGTGGAAAAGTAAACTCCAATGGTCCCTTTTCGTAAATAGTTCCTCAGATCCAAAAAGGTAGAAAACTATGTCTGAGAAAACCTCCTAGTCGTGATAGGCTAGGGTATTCCTTTTTCGTAAATAATCTATCCCAACCCGAAAAAGGGGTAAACGTATACTGGGTAGATTTCGTTTCATTTCCACTTTAACGAGATCAAAACGACAAGGGACTTGACAATCTTTTCATGTTTTTAGAGTCAGAAAAGAGCTGAAAGATGACTCCTCCTAGAGGAACGAGTGGTATAAAGGGAAGCAACTAGTTCCGGTAATGGTGGAACTGCTCAAAACAAGTAAAAGTTAAGAGGCTGGCTAACAAGACCACTCATTGCAATGGTTCCTCAGGAATGGGTAAAAAAACCAAGTGAAGGCATATGATCAGCCAAGCAGATGGGGACGATGGAATGAGAAAACCAAGGCTCATCTGGAAAAACAGGCTGATAAAATGAAAATCACAAGAGGTAAAACGGGCATGGTTTCATTTTTACACAAGCTTGAAATGGAAATAAACTATGCTTGAAAAAGTAAGCATGCCCCCAGCATGGTGACTCAATTCGAGGTACATGCCCCCCAAGCTTCAGTCCATATGAAAGGCAGATGGAGGTACGAGATCTAAGAAAGACTCGACGGGATTTTACGAGATCTAAACAAAGACTCGAATTGAACGGGAACATGTTTCATTATTTTAATGAGGTTGACACATTAAAAGAACTATCCTCAGGATACCTTGTTTCTTGTTTTAAGGAGCTTGGCACAAGACTAGGAACTCTACTCCGACAACCTTGTTTCATTTTTTAAGGAGATTGACACAAGACAAGGAACTCTGCTCTGACCAGACCCGGTTTCATTTTTTAAGGAGCTTGACACAGGGAAAGAACCATGCTCTGACCGACCTCATCATAATGAACAAGAATTCATCGCTCCCAAGAGTTCCAATCCTGATGGAAGGAAAACATCTTGGAAGTCACGACCCAATGCCCCCAACACTTGATGCACAACAGCATCATCACTGGGTATAGGCATGGGGTTGGTAGCCACATAGTTGACCTGCGGTGGGGCAGATACAATGGGTGGATAAAAACCAGGAAGGGATGATGGCGGGCCAGCTGCCCTATCAGGACCAAAGAATGAACGCTGATCAATGGTCATGATCTGTCCTTCATGCAAAAAATAGACCACATGAAAAATAGAGGAGACAAGCGCTCCCATGGCATAGGTGTAATTTCACCCCAAAAGAAGATTAAAATCCAAGGGGCATGGAACAACAATCACATCCATATGGACAATTTTACCTCCCAAAGTAACAGGTAACCTTGGAAGGATCCCCAATGTTTGACTAGTTCTTCTGTTAAATGCCAACGGATTCTGCATAATAGGCACAAGTAGCGGCGAACCGAAAGCTTGGCAAGTAGTTGAGGATAGAACACTATGAGCCTTTGTCAGTATAATGGTTCTAGGTATGAATAGACCAAAAGCCTGTACTGTGATCTCAAAAGGCACATAAGACGGAAGGCGGTATCCTACAAATTGATTCCAATCAAAGGAAGCGACCAAATTACTCGAAGGGGATACCATCGAGCCAATATGGTCTTCCCCTAGTGTTACAGAAGAATAAGGAGCATCCTCCACGACCTCCATCTCGAAGGTGGGAGGAGTATCCTGCGGGACCTCCATCATGGGAGGTGGAGGAGCCGCTTCTTGAGATATAGGGACAGGAGAATCTTTCTCCAAGTCTGAGGAATCTGATGAAATAAGAAGAACCTGAGGGATGTGAGGTCCACGCTCAATGGAAAAGACCTGGTGTACCGTAGATGGGGGCAGTTCAACCGATCCCACGACCAATGGTTGGTCAGGAATGGATTCCTAAATCTGAATTTCCGAGGGAGCGGGATCAACCAAGGATGACTCTTGACCAATCGTAGGATCAACTGGTGGAGGACTCAAAGAAAGCCGATTATAACCATCCGGGAGGCATGGTATAGAGATGGTTAAGTTGTCCAAAACAAGCTTAGCTTCACACAACTTACAGGGATTGGTGATCTTACCCTGCTTCTTAGGAGCCTTACCAACACTAACTGAAGACATGCCCCCACCCTGACTCCCAGAATCCAAAGGCAATGGCGGACGACCATTGGACCATGCTTAAAGCACCTTGGGAATGCCAGGGCAATCTCGAAGAAGATTATCTCCTGTGCACAACATGTAAGGGAACTTGAATTTACGTGGAGGGTTGGAAGGTTTATCAAGAGGATACTTCTTAGGTGCAATAACCACAGAGCTAGTCTCTCCTTTATTAGACTTCTTCTTCTTTGTATTCTTCTTCTTCTTCTTAGCCACCTGGTTACTCGAATCCAAACTTTCACCAAGAAAAGTAGAAGAGGAGGACGGAGAAACAGGTGAAGAAGGGGAGAGGTCCACCTTGGAATCAACATGATGTTGTTCAGGCGAAGGAACTGACTAAACAATAGCCGAGACATTCGGGACCACAAAGGTTGAAAACAACCAAACATGCAACCCAACAGTTAACCCAGGAAGGGACAATGTTGCCATATAAGGAGCACCAACATTTCCAAAAGGAGGAAAATGACCAGGATTCCCATCGAAAGGGATTCCTTGGTTGGTGAACTCTGGAAAAGTTTCCATCAACAACTCAGAACCGCGCACAGGCTAAAAACCAAGGCACACAATCAAACGGCCAACAAGAAAAATCTAAAAAGGCATGTGATCACGGGTGATTTGTTTTACCACATTGAAACTTAGAAACCTCACCGTTTCATGTTTTAAGAGTCGAGAAATGGATGAAAGGTGACTCTATCTCTTTCAGTTTTGAAGCAAGCATGAAAGGACAAGCGCTTGATGATCTTTTCAAATTTAAGGAGTCAGAAAAGATCAAAATGACTGCTCAGGAATGCTAGGGAAAGGGTGTACCAAATAACCGTGAACTGGAATATACACCTTGGTTTCAAAATGAAAGAAAAATCAACGAAGGACTTAACGTACGTGCAGGAAATCTCCCCAAATGATGTGTCCAGTGTATCATGGGTATAAGGCGGCAGAATTGGCTTCCTACGGATAAAGGATAGCAACCTAGTGGGCTCTCCCTTTATATACGCGATGGTACGGGGAGCACAAGTCTATACTAGTGCTGTCTAAATCCAAGAGGCGAACGACAGCTACTAGGTTGAAAGACGCAGGAACACGTCTCTAGCCTAGACCTCTAAATGTTTCGTTAATGTTCCAATGTTTCGTTAGTGTAAATTGAATAAGTTTTAAGGTCGATCTTCAATTATGTCTCGGTTTCAAGGCCCTACCGTATGTCATTTGACAATCTCCTATATGCAGCTATACGATAAAAGACAACTTTTCAATTCAATGAATGCTATCTAGTTAAGGGAAGAGCTTCAAAAAATGATGCAACAAACAACAACACTGTAAACGAATTTTTTCCAAACTAGATGACTTTCGCTATCCAGAAGTAATTTCAAACATTCAACGATGCGAATTATGCAATGTAATCTATGAAAAATCCCTTTTTTTGAAAACTATGCAATTGTAATCTATGCACAATTTCCTTTCCTTTTCAAAATGATAAGAATGCACTCAATGCATTTTTCGATGGAATGAAAATCTACTTAATGCATGCTTTTAATGAAGGAGAATGCACTCAATGCGATTTTTAGTTTTCAATCATTAAACAATGTAATCTAAGTTCAATGATGGATCTCAAAAATACTTTCCAATGCAATGTGATCCAATGCATCTTAACGGAAATCAAACTATGAGACGAAAACTAAAAGAACACAAATCTCCTTAATGAAGGATGAATGCAAAAGAGATGTAAACAAACATTAAGAATGCAATCGTTGTTTCAAACACTTTATCACGAAATCCCTCCAAAGGCGACAAGACATATGAGGTCAAACACAAAGAGGACTTCCAAAGCAAGAAATCAAAACAAGGTATTCATTCCATTTTATATCAAAAAATCATGGAAATAATACATTTCAAATAATGAGCAATGTAATCTATGCTCATACAGTGAAAATACCGGAAGGGAAAGACACACTGGTGAAGGATTTAGGGAAAAAATCTCAATTTTCACACACCCTGAAATTGGCCCGACTTTGTCATTGACAACTAGCGCCAACTGGCGCGACTTGCTCACTAACAACTAGTGCTAATGGAAAATTGGTGCGGGTTGCTAACTGACGACAAGCGCCAATGCCTGAAAATGAAAAAACAAAGAATTTCTCCCAACCAAGACCAGACTCACCACTTCAAGCGAAATCTATATCAAACCCAGAAGCAAAGTATTGATCAAAAGAAAATTTAGAACAAGGGTAAACCCTAGCACCTACAGGATATGACGAGACTGTCTGGTTGTAATCCGTGCCAGACAGGGAATGGCACGAGTGATGAACTAGAAACCTGCGCCAACTAGCGCGACTGTCAGGGCTAAACTCGCGCCAATCAAGACAACTATGAAAAGGTGAAATTTGGAAAAGCAGAGGTTAGATCTGATCCTCTAGGGCTGAACCAAAAGCCAAACACAAAAAGAGCCAGCCAAAAGAGCCGATCAAGCAATCAGAATCGAGAAACAACCAAAAAGACAAGACAATACTCCAAGTGTTCAATTCATAAACTAAACCGGAGATTGACTGAAGCAGCTTTGATCTACATCTCTAATGCAGAGCAATAGCATTTCGAAGGCTATCTGGCTAAATTCAGGCTCCGTCTGTAGCTTATAAAACAAACAAAAAAAAGCTAGACGTCCCCAGTGGAGTCGCCAATTTGTTGTGGAGGTAAATCCCCTCTACGGACAGAGGCGATCCCTACTAGCCCAAACTGGGTCTAGCAACAATTGTCACACACTATATGAAGGTTCCTAATTGCAAATAAACCAAATATCGATGGAGGCTTACCTGGAATCCAACGTTGTTGCTTGTAGAGAAAGTAGCACTCTCATTCCTTAGCTCCAGCAGATCACAATCCTCACGATCTTCGTGATCGAACACCTGCACACGCAAGAAACAAAACAAACGCAAGCGTAAAATCCAGTATATGCAACTATATGTCAGTCAGAGAAGACATAACTCAACATCATAAACAACAACAAGAGTGGAACCATAACCAATAGTCGCTTATCATTAATCAATCAAAGAAGAATACAACCATAGCTCTAATGCTGAATTCTCCTTCGGAGGGTCGCTAGTGGAACACGTCTCGAAAAAGCCTGTCGGGGATGGGAAAAACCTCTCTCTTAGGATGTCTCAACAATGATCTCCTTGCTTGGATTTGGCCTTAAGGGAATGAATCAAGGCTCTTGCAGCATAAGGCTCTGATTGCTCTTGGGAACTTGGAGACTAGGTATTCTGCCATTCAGCCATTCAACCATTCAGCCATTCATCCATTCTGCCATTCATCCCTTAAGCCATTCAGCCCCTTCATCAATGGACAAAGGCTATATTTATAGAGGAGAGGAGGAGGTTGGGATCCCTACAATGGTGGAAGGGAGGCCTTATCCCTTGGGAGGTTCCCCATAAGGTGGAAACAAGAGGCCAAAGGACGAAGGCCATGGTTATTCAGTCGAAACCACTCCTCATGACTCATCCACGAAGTTGTTGTAATCGAAACTTCGCCTCTTTTTTAAAAAAACATTCCATAAGCAGATTGGCGCAGGTGCCTAACTGGGACAGAGCAGCAACCGGCGCAGGCTCAGTGTTAATTTTTCTCATTGGTGCGAGGACATAACTGGACTGCAGCCTTGAGCAAAAACCGTGTTTAGAGTGCAACTAAGTGATCAACAGAAGAAATGTTGTCCTCATGGAAAGGGATGCAATGATGGTATTTTCAAGGCATGACACTACTTATTGGTCACAGAAACGACCCTCCAATGGGTGATATGGGAATTGTAGGGATGGTGACAAATTATTGTGTAACATTGGTACTCCGAGGGAGATTTTTTTAGATGAAGGAGCACAATTTACATCACACATGATAACGAAGCTTATGCAGAAATATGGGGTCAAGCATAGGGTGACATCTCCATACCACCCCCAAGAGAATGGACCAGTAGAAAGCATAATCAGGACATTGGAAAATATCTTGAAAAAAATTGTGGCATACCATTATTGGGCTCAGAAGCTACCCGAAGCTCTTTGGGCATATAGAACAAAATGGCGAAACACAACTAGATTTTCACCATTTGAGCTGGTTTATGGGAAATACCCATTGTTTCCGATAAAATTTGAAATCTGTACGCTCAAAACAGCTCTTGAAGTTGGTTTGGATCTGTCAGATGCCCAGAAACAATGACTGGCTCAGCTTAATGAACTATATGAAATTTGTTCAATGGTTGTCCAGAGGAATACTGCTATTCAGTAGTAGAAGATGAAATGGCATGATAAGTTTATCAAAAACAAAGTGTTTCATAGTGGATATAGGGCATTACTTTATGACTCCCATTTTAAAGATTTTAAGGGAATGCTTTGCACTCGCTGGATGGGACCTTACGAGGTGGAAATTGTTTTTGATAATGGAAAATTCAGGCTAGTTACAATTGATGATACACATGCTTATTTCATAGAAAATGGACATCACCTGAGATTATACCACTGTCTAGCCTCTAAGGATGATTTCATCAAACCACTCTCTAAGAAATATGGTTTGAAGTTTATCAGCGCAGAGAAATCCTCCTCTACATCCTTGCTCTAAATATATATATATAATAAACACTGTAACTATTTATTTCTTGTATTTTTTTTGGAGTTGCTACTAAGGAGTAATGTTTTAGAGTTTGAAAATTTTCTAAGTATCGATGCTATTACTCCTTGGAGGCTGCTACTAATGATGTTGTTACTCGGTTTTTGCTACACATGATGTTGTTACTCAGTTGTTTCTACTGATGATGTTGTTACTCGGTTGCTGCTACTCATGATGTTGTTACTCCAGATTCTGCTACACGTGATCTTGTTACTCCAGATGCTGTTACTCTGGATGCTACTACTTGTGATGTTGTTACTTTGGATGCTGCTACTCGTGATGCTGTTACTCCGAATGCTGCTACTCCAGATGTTGCTACTCGATGTTGTTACTCTAGGTGTTGCTACTCGCATTTTTGTTACTCCAAATGCTGCTACTCCTCGATGTTGTTACTCTATACACATCATTACTAGATTTTTATTCTAGAAACTGTCACTTCCTCCATGTAGGCCGCGAGATGTGTCTCCATTTGATTCTTATGGATTTAATTAAATATTCCGTGGAAAATGCATTAATGTCGCGGACGGCTACATTTAGGTTGGGGGAGTTCCATCATAACTAAATGATGGCGTAATGATGATTCCAAAAGTCATTATTACAACTTCGTGTGATTGTACACCCTAGATCCTTGCCATATTATGTATAATAATTAAGGATATATTGTGATTTGAAACATGCATATGATATGAATCGATTAGTCCTTTCCACCTCATACGAAATAATTACTAATTCATTCACTACAGTTTCCATACATTTCCATGATTTTCTTCGTTTCCCGAGAATCACCATTCGTATTTACCATTATTACCCCATTTTTCACCATGTTGTTTTTTCCAAATTTCGTAACCACCTCTATTTCCAACGGTTTTCTATTTCGGAGTGCTGTAACAGTCTCTACAGGATGGGTGGACTAGTTGTACGACATGAACCTAAAAACACAGTCTTAGTCCGCAACAATCCATATGTGTGGCAAGTTTTTGTCAATGTAGGATGGGATATCTACTTTGATAGATTGCAGGGGTTTGACAAGGGAATCATAATGGAGTTTGCACTTAATTTGAATGAGAATTTATTATGGGTTAGAGGATTAGAAATTCCCAACATAGAAGAAGTAACTGTGGAAGTTAGCGAGCTAAGAAAATACGGCAAAACTGGTTTTCTCGGAGAATTCCCCTCCTAGAGTTTCCTAAACTGTTTCTTCTGGCAGGAGAAAGCGTTGTTCAATATGGGAGAGGATATGAGCACAAATTTGTACCATATCCATGGAACTAATTAGTAGTTTTTGTAATGAAATACATAACCTATGAAGGACGAGCCACAACTCTATTCAAATATCATTTCAAAATCATCGTTCACCTTCAATTTTCGTAGGCCCAGGTTCATTCCTTAAACATGCCTTTCTTTCTATTAAAACAACTATAGTACATGGCATAGTCCACTCGGCATTCGTGCCAGATGCCAGTAGTTATCTCCAATCATGGATTGGTTCATTTATTGGTCATGCATGCAATAGTTCGATTTCAAGTTTCTTGGGCAGAAATACACTAGCCATCGGAAGAAGAGATAGCAACTGTCATTGCTGCTAGAGAGGAAGAAGCAGCACCTTCGACTAATTTAGCAGAAGAAGAATAGTCAGAGGAAATGGAAATAGACTAGGAAGAACCAGAAGAAATGGAGATGGAGGTTGATCAGGAAGAACCGAAAGAAATGGGAATGGAGGAGACAATTGGTGATACAGTTGAGGCTGCCAAACAAGAACCATCCTTTCCTGAAGAAACTACAGGTGAAGGAATTATGTGTATAGCGCACGAAGTTGAGACTGTATTACAGTCGTAGAATTTCATTAATGAGGAATACAAAGGCGGAACATCAGATAGAGGGATGGCAAGTGATGTTGTTATGCAAGAAACAACATCACCTACCCAAGCAGATATGAGTATTGAAACATGCAGGGGTGTCACACAAGAACCACCCCTAATTCAATGAGAGTAAGGAGACAGGGAGGAAATAATCTGTTAAGTTGACACTGTCCTAGAAGAACTATTATCGACTGCAGGAGAGGAAGTAATACACGAAGAACATGGAGATAGAGAAGAAATAACCTGCAAAGTTTACACTACTCCATAAGAACCAGTATCGACCATAGGTGAAGAATTAATGCATGAAGGATAGGAGGATAGAAAGGAAACGATCCTGAAAGTCAACATTGTTCCACAAGAACCAGTGTCGACCTCGACTGAGGTAGCAGTGCATGAAAGTTCGGCCCAAGTTGGAAACAAGGACGACGAAGCTATTCCCCATTCTTCTTTTTAGTATATGATGCCTGGAAGGGAGAGTGGGTTTCGCTCATCCCAACGATTAATGGAGGAAATCTTTATCCCACCAGTACTGAGGATCGTCGACTCAGGGAAAGATATGACCAAGATTGGTCCATCAATTTTTGATTCTCAGCAAGGGCACCCAGAGGATCAAATAGAAAAGGGAATTTCTGTGGAAACACTAGTACATAGAATGGTTGGTGAGATAACTGACCAAGCGACATAATTCCCTGAGGTAAATGAGAAGGAGAATGCCCCTAAAGAAGGGGAGCTAAGCCAGAAATACCTAAGAGAAAAAATAGTTGATGATGTCAACAACATTCCACTGCCTCCTAAGCCTGCTACAAGTCTGGGAGATGCAGTTATTCTCAAACAGGAGTGGATTGAATAGTGTGAGAGAATAATATTACCTCTCTGGAAAATTTATCAGTTTCATTTCAATGAAACCATGCAATTAAAGAAGGAATTTGGGAGCTGAGGAGGAAAGTATCCTGGTTCAAGAAGAAGGTAAAAGTATGTAATTGGAATTCATTAAAACCTAAAATTGAGGTCTCCTCTATGGCTACAGAGACTGGTCTGATTGAAAATCTGTTTCAAGGGTGAGAATTCTTCTTGGTCGCTGAAATTTAGAGATCGTAGTCTGTTGCAAATGGACATAAGAGGGAGACAATGCAGGTTTGAGAGTAGGTTGCTAAGATTATTACATGGTATATAGATCATTTGGATAGAGCGCGATAAAGGCAAGAAAAACAACAAGGAAAGATAAAGGAGATAGAAGAAAAGGTGCAAATGCTGCGATGAGATAAGGACAAGATGTTTTCCTTAGTGCAGTAGGTATGTATACCTCCCGCACATAGTTATGCCTTATTCCTTCATGAACAGTTTCTTTTATTTTTCCTTGAGAGTATATATAAGGAAATTTTCCATGAAATTTAGGATCCAATCCAGTTCCTCCGTATTTTGAAAATTCATGATATCATAGGTTAGCACATAATGTGTGAACTCTACATGCATGGTTACTTCCTAAGGCACGATCAGGCCTTAAACCCCATTCCATTAATGGGGGATATTCTTTTACAAGCCTTCACCTCCTACACTATCAATTAGCTTAAATGGAGAAAGGCTTATGATACGTTTGAAGAAAATCAAGTTACAAGGCCGCTAATGATGAGACGGGAGCATGGCCAGGAAGAAAATATTTATTTTAAGAATTTTACCTTTTCACAGATTGAGGGACATAGGGGACATATGTTGACAACCGAGAAATGGTGTGTTGACCTCTATGTCAGGCTGATAGTAACTATAAGAAACGAAGCGCTGGACAATTGTCAAAGGAGGTGGATGTTTTCATTGTCAGCCATTAGAGGTTGAGATCCTTTTGGAGTACCCAACTTTGTACGAGAATTAGAAAGACTGCCACATTTTGTAGCATGCATTCAGACTTGTCGGATCCAGTGGATGGGGCTAAGGTTTAATTTTCCATTCATTTCGTTGCCAGCAGAGCAATATACTCTTGCATACAATGTCAGCCCAGACTGGTGGAAGGATGTTGTTCTGACAAAAGGTTATAAACCCCCTGGGACAGAGATGGCCGAAGAGTATGACCTCGTACAAATTTATGCCAGACACAGTTAGTCCAACCCAGATCTGAGAAGACAGCGAGCAGCATGAGGACATGTAGATAGACCAGTTGGGGGGAGATGTTGGGTACCAAATCTGTAAACTTTTCTCTCCCATTTTTGCCCACCTTTCTACCTCTTTGTATCATTAATTTTTCTAAAACACACTAGGTAAAATCCTTCCCATTTTCTTATATGTAATATTTGATTAATGAAGTAATAGTCATGGAGACTTTACCTTTGCAAGTATTTACCCCGTTATTTCCACGGATTCGTCAAAGTAAAGGGAATTACATTTGCAAGCCATGAAGAAACTCTAAATTCTCAGCACTATCTCAACATGCTTCAACATCACAACATATTCCAACTTACCCAAGCTCTATTACAAGATTTTAGTGGTTTCCTTTCGGCAACTAGTTTACTGTTGTAACAGATGTATAATTGTAGATATTTAGTTGTTAGAGGGAAGTTACGGTTCCCTAAAAGTTTGTATAAATAGGGCCTAAGGGCTGTGAATCGGGGTTAAGCAGAAAGAATAGATATTGCAATAGAAGTACTTTTAATAAATTGAATACATATTTTTGTTGTTTTGTTTGTGAGCTGTGAGTTTACTGCGACCTTAATCAGAGAGGTGGGCCCATTCTTCTGATTAGGTGCTACATTATTTTCCTTGTTGTTGATTTCATATTTTGGTTTATCATTGTAACTATTGTTTTGGTATGATTCTGTAATTGCTGTGAATACTTTTATAATTTTGCAATCCATCTTTGATTGTTGTTCCAATAGTTGCTTGCTTTCATTTATTAACATTGTGATTTAACAGCAGGTTATGTTATTTATATTGCATATACTATGCGCGTTATTCTTGAAATAACTAATGCACCTAGATTGATAATTAATGTGGAAAAAGGGTTTGAATATTTTTTCATATCTGGACACCAAAAGAATCGTCGTTAGTAACAAGCTAAACCCATGAATGAACGTATGTCTGCCACATTATTAGAGAATCTCCATTCCATAATAATCTTTATCTTTTCGGGGTATACAAAAATCCCCTCGACAGATATCATGTGTCCTAGATACTGAATCTGCTCCTTTTAGAAGTCACATTTACTAAATTTTGTGTAGAGTCGGTGTTCCCATAGCATTTTCAGCACCATGCATAAATGCTCCTTATGTTATTCCATATTCTTAGAATATATCAATATATCGTCAATAAAAATTAAAAGAAAAATATCGAGAAATGGGTGGAAGATACAATGCATCAAGCTCATGAAAGTTGTTGTTGCATTGGTTAATCCGAATGGTAACACCACAAATTCATAATTTTTGTACCGGGTACAAAAATTTTCTTTGAATATGTCCTCATCCTTAATCCCTATTTTTTGATACCCCAACCTTAGATCAATATTAGAAAACATTGTTTCCCACTTCACTTGATCAAACATGCCGTGTATGCATGGTAATGGGTACTTGTTTTCTACAGTCAATTTATTGAGTGGTCGGTAATCCATGCACATTCGCATAGTATCGTCCTTTTTCTTAACAAACAACACTTGTGCTCCCCAAGGAGACACACTTGGTCGAATATATCCTTTTTCCATTAATTCTTGCAACTGAATTTTTAATTCTGTTAATTCAGGCACACTCATTTTCTATGGTGCTCGTGACACAGGTGTTGCCCCATGTATTAGTTCTATTGTGAAATCAATATATCGCTTTGGTGGTAATCCTCGGATATTTTCAGTGAACACATTCATGTATTCCTGTACAATAGGAATATTTTCCAACATAAGCATCTTATCCTTGGAGTTAGAGAACCCCACTTGAATTGCATAGAGGTGACACCCCTTTCTAAGGCATTTACCCAACTAGGATGTAGTAATGGGGTGCAACCTAGGTGGCTTCTTGACCCCTTGCAATTCCTAACATATACCATATTATAATTTAAAGAAAATGACTTTATCTTTGCAATCCACTAATGACCAGTGTCTTTCTAACCAGTCCATTCCCAACAAAATATCATAGGAACCTATAGGTAGAATGTTTAGTTCCATAGTTATGTGTTGATCTCCTATATTTAGCTCACAATTTGGAACTTTGGCATTGAGACGCCTTTTTTCTCTTGTAGCCAGCTGAACCAACCACTGGTTCTTAAATTTTTGGTTTTGGAGTTTACATTTTTCAACTATGTGGGGGTTTATATAGCTCAAACTAGCACCAGGGTCAACCAAAATGGAAATAGATTGGGTTTGTAGCTTACCTTCCAGTTCTATCATAGTTGGCTAAAAATCTGCTTGCCGATCTTCCAGAGTAGAATCGATCCTTGGTATGTTTCGTGCCACATCTCCCACTGTAGATGCCTCTTCCAGGTTGATTGTCACTTCATTTCTCCCTCAATGAGGACAATTCTCAAAATAATGTGCCTCCCCACATCCCCAGCATTGCAATGGGATTTTTAGGACTTTCCAAGATCTGGCCTACTAGGAGCCTCAGTATGTTTCTCTTCACCTACCCATTTGGGTTTTTTCTAATGTTTCCCAATCTACCTATTTTTTGAATTCCTCGCAGCATTTTATAGTTTCTTCCTATGCCATTTTTAAAATTCGAGGGGCCTTTCTGCCCTTTCTTAGGTGGCCATCTTCTACCAACTTCTCCCTTTGCCTTAGACTGCTAATACCACATCCGTTCTTTTCTTATTACCTCGTCCATAGTTTTTGGGTTCACGAATTCGATTTTTTTTGTTCATGTGAGTAGGCAAACTGCTGAACAACCTTTGTACCTTTTCCTTTTCATCTCTTAAATATGCCACGTATCTTAAAAAGGAGGTAAATTTAGTGATAAATTCATCCATAAATATTTTTCCCAATTTCAGAACATGAAACTCTCATGATGCATCATAGAATCATTCATTTAAGTACTTGTCCTTGAAATATTGTTGGAACTCATCCCAAGTCACGTTTTTGTATTTAATTCCACGAACATTTTTCAGCTCTTCACACCATAATGTAGCCTTTTCCCGCAATTGATAGATAGCTAGGCAAGCTTTAAGTTTTTTGTTATATTCATAAGCTTGGAAATACTTATTCATATTTATTATCCAAGCTTCCGCCACTTCTTCAGCCTCTTCTTCAAATGTAGAATGTTTGATTTTCTAGAATTCACCCTGTAATTCCACTTTCTGTTTCTTCAGCTCTTGTTGATCTGAAATATTACCAGATTCAGCTTCATTATAATTTCCACTCTTACTACTTTGTTGGGTATAACTCCCTGATGGATTTTCATGAAATTTTTGTTGTTTCTCTCCTTCTTCGTCGGTGTCCCTCTATGGACCAAAATTTGCAATATGATGGTTATGTTTATCTGATAGGCTCTTCAGTATCCTTTCTTTCTCTCTCATTAAATTCTCATTATCACTTTGAAATCGATTCATCTATGTCTGAATTTTTTGCACCGTATCTAATAATCTATTTGTTTAACGTTGTTTCTCCTCCAGTGATATCGTGGCTTGTTGGTGTTGGTCCACACTTAATTACATCCACATTTCTAGGTTAACTTCAAGATTTAACAAGGGATGGGCTTCCCCTATATTTCTTGGCATTTGATGATTGTACCCTCTCCTCATTGTAACTCCTTATCAGTCATCCTCTCACTGTGAACAATTTAAAACAAGAAACAAAATGAAAACACCCAAGTTATCGCATTAGCCCATCTGGCCCAGGCATGTAACTTGGCTCTGATACCACTTGTCATAACTATTTACATAAATAAAAACCTACCATAATTTTTTTTATCTAAGTTAACCTTGCATTTCTAATATTACCAACCTACCTTTCGTATAGTTATTATATATATATATATATATATATATATATATATATATATGTATGTATGTATGTATGTATGTATGTATGTATATATGTTGCCTGCATATATTTACTGATCATGGATGTAAGTCAATAAACATATATAGATGTATCATTTCACTGTTACAATGTAAGATGAAATATTGGTATAAATTTAAATACATTACACATATTCCTTTTGGGTTCATCAATTTGCTTAGTCCACAATACTACATTATAAATGTCGACATTGGTAGACACTGTACTAAAGATTTTGGTCTTGATTGCTTCAGATAACATTTGAGTTTTGATTAATTGTTAATCATACATCTCAACCATAATGCGATCCATATCATTCATTGTATTTATGGTATTGATTACTTGTCCACCTCGATTAGAAGACACCAGGCTAGAGGATAAGGTAGTATTTCCAAAATTGTCCCACAAAGTTTGTCTGTTGGATCTGGTCCATCGGCTTGGTAGAACCCTAGATCCAATAGGTTTGTGGGAGTTTGGGGTGGTTAGGGTAACCACCCATCCCCTTGTCCCGTCTCTTGACCTCATTCTTTCGTCATTGGCAGCACTTAGCTTGGCTCTGCAACTTTCCTTCGACTCTTGTTAATTTAGGTAAACCCACCCTTATGGACAATGGAACTCCTGTCCTTCATCACTCAAAAACTAGTTTTTCATTATTGACATGTAAAAATTTGACCATTGTTTCCTTTGTAAAGTTTTTATACCATTTTTCCCTTGTTTTGGAGGTTCAGTCACTTCTCTTGTTGTAAGTAACTTGTGCATTCAGGTTTATATTACATATTATCTTGTGATTGCTTTAACTCGAGGCTTCATTTCTTAACTTAAAGGTATTTCTCGAATGGTTTATCCCACTATCGTAAAAGTTCGTTTCAATGTCCTTCAAATTTATCTATGTGCTAAGTTTCAACTAAATGCCTAGTTTTAGTTTCTTTGGTCAAGTTTAAAATGGAGATTGGACATTGCATGCCCAACTTGAATAGTTAATTCCGAATTTTTGACCCTATAATTGGTCTCATCAAAAATAGATCTCTTGTCTAAGCTGGTTAATTTCTCATTTAATTTTTTGAGTTCTTTATTTAGTTTTTTGTTTATTCTTATAAAAATCACTGTAATTTTGTTTGTTTTCAAGAAAGGATTCTTACCGAAGTCAGAGAAGGGGATTTGGGCTCAGATTACAACACCCTTCTAACCCTCAGGTAAGCCCCGAATCCCTATATCACTATTTTCTTAACTACATTATTTTCTATTTAGGTGAGGGTAAAACCCTCGTGTGCAGGGCACCTTAAGGAAACAACAGCGCTACATGAAAGAGTTTTTTTTTCTAGTTGTATGAGGCTCAATGAAAAGTCTGGATTTTTTCTTGATTACTCGAACTTAGCTTGAGATGGATTTGTCTATTGAATTTAGTAATTGCATGATTTTTTTTCACTTTGGGACATAAGGCCTCTATGCATGTATCTTATGTTTTACTGAATATATAACCAATTTGGTTGTAATATTTGAATCTGGAAAACTGGTTCTTGTATTTTGGGTAAATCCCCATTGAGGAATTAATTACTTTACTCCATTCTAAGTTTAATTTTATTTCCCCTTTGTTTAATATCTATATGGGTTAGATATAATTTGGTGTTTCTTCCTCCATCTTGGGTTTAGAGTTTTCAACATGATAATTGGGGTAGAATTATGTTATGGCCATCTCATCTATATAAAGATATATTTCTTCTATTTACTTCCATTTTCCTCTGTTATGCACTATTTTCCAGTTTCGTTCTAAATTCTCTTGCAGTGTAATTGACTTTGTCTATAGCTAGTTAATAAGAATTTTTCGAAATAAACGGCAACCTTATTTCTTTTCAATTTATTGAAAATGTAAGATACAACAAGTCTAAGGTAAAAATTCACCAGAGGACCATGACCTCTGTTCTGTCACCACGAGGCTCGGTTCTAAACCTCTATGTCACAACAGTTTGATGGTTTACAATAGAAATTCTTCTTATATTCTTCCAACTGCATAAATTCTTTCTAGATATTTAATGGGCCTCAAAAAAAATAAAATAATTTGTTTCTATTTGATAAAGAAGATAGAATTTGTAATACTACTTATTTTATTTTCTTTCTTTGTTATGCTGAATATGGTCTCCTATAGAGGACCTTATTTTTCAGTATCTGTATTGTCTGGTTCCTTTTGTATAATATGTATAACAGTTTAGATTTCTCGATTACTATTTTTTTTTTTCGTCTTTTAAATTAAAGAAAGAAGTTATTTGCACAATTTAACATTTTTTGTCAATAATGATTAACATAACAGTAAAATCAAGTCATACACACTTCTTTCTTAGGTTGTCATTTGCACATTAAAATAGACAAACAGAAAGGTACTTATCTATGTACTTTTCTTTCTAGATAATTGTTTGTTCCGCCCAACCTTGAGAGAGGAAATGATGTCCTATGCTCCCTCTGTGCGCCTCTCTAGAGCCTCAGGTAGTAGAAAACCTTAATTAGAAGAAAGGCATTATGATTGTAATCCAACCTATAATTATCTGAGTTTTCAGAGCTCCACTAGTTTCCCTACCAGCTCTCAACAACTCTATCAACGTTCTATTGTTAACCCTTAACATCTTCGTGAACGAAACCCCATTCGCTTATTTAGGAATTCCATTTTATCCTTTTTAGGAAGTAACTGTCAGAATCTATCTCTAATTTTTACTCTGGAACCTTAGAACCATTTACCATTCAGTTAGTCCCTTTTACTCAGGATAATTTATCAAATTTTCTTTTATTTATAAATAAACTCAAATCTCACTAACAAATAACCATATTCCTTTGTTCCTTTTACTTTTAATAATTCAAATGTATCATAAAAGTATGTCAATTGTAATTAACATAAAACAAGGTATTAGACAATGTCAAATTATTTTAATTTTAAATTGATATTTTTTTAAGTGCAAAGTTTAAAGAAAGATTTAGAATTTAAGAAATTTTACTATGATGATAAGATCAATGTAAAATACTTTTAATTTTAAATACATTTTTTCTTTTAACATGTAAAGTGTGAAGAAAGATTTGAAAATCAAGAAGTTTAATCTTTCTTAATACTTTTTGGACATGTGCTAAAACACACATATACAATGCTCAACACAAAAGTAATTATATGTATCATTTAACTACATACTAATAAAAATAATATCTAATCATTGAAATTTCATTTATTTTTATTTATGCTTCATATTAATTATTTTAGCATATAATTATTTTTTAGTTGTCACATATCATTTTCATATTAATAATTGAATGAATTACAAATGTTCCTACTTAGTAAGGAGTAATTTATTTTTTAAGTTTTAATTAAGTGATATACAATGATGTTATTTAAAGCTACGGTGACTATTGATATTTTAAAATGATATTAATTAAAACTAATAAATAGTTTTTTTTTTTTGGTTATATTCTATATTTTTTTAAATTTAATATTTGTTTTATTTTTGAAAAATGACTTATTGTTAGTATTATGATTAATGTTTTGTCCATGATGTAAACCTAAATGTCAATTTGTTATGCTATGTCACCATGGTTGTGTCAAGCTCTTGTCCCAATAGAGAATTGATGAGCCTCGTTAGGTTATGGATGAATGCTGATTCTTAACATCTTCAGAGATTTGAAGATGATTTGAATGTTTGATAAAGCGCTGTAGAGGATAAGAAAGCTATTGGACAGGGTCGCGTAGACGACCCTACACATGGAAAATAAAAACCCATGAAAATTTTACATTGTGATCTCCCAATGTTCCGAGTCAACAATATTTATTTGATCACTTCAACAACTACCATCCATAAATAACATGGAATTTCCCAAGGTATTGGTAAGCGAAAACATTTATAAAGGGAAAGGGATTCAACGGTTGGGTGTGCATTAATTTTGAGTTGTTTGTGATTTTGTTTTAACAAGTGTGCACCAAGCCGCAACGAGGAGGTCCAGATCTAAGTATATAACGAGAGATATGATAGAAACAATTATTATATGGTATGGCATCTTTGATGCCAAGCTACTTGTTTACAAGGCTAGATCTAATGCTCTAATTTTTGTAGGAGTTTGCTTGATTGCATATCTGAATATTTTATGGTGGACATATAATTTATCTGAACTTATGAGATTAAATGATGTATGTGTGTAGTAATGGTATGAAACATAGTTTATGGTCACTCTCTTAGACTACGGTCACATTCATTGTCTTGTAGAAAAGTAAGTATGTAGATATATGAAGGGAGGATGGTAGCTTTGAGTAATAATGATGTTTTCTTTGTCTCTTATCCTCATGGCTTTATATTAATGATACTACCTTAAGTTTGATGTGGCTTGTATTCTATTTGTAATATGAGATTCTTTTATATTGGTTGAAATTGGAAATTGTTATGGTTGACATTGACATTATACAAAGATATGATTTGCGGAGATTATATTTGCTCAAAGTCAGTCTTGGTATTGATTGAAATTCTTGTAGTTTGATGGTTCATGAGAAAGGTAGGGAAAATAATTATATCCGTACACGGATTGATGATATTATTTCCATGAGAGTGGAAGGATTGGTTTTTGGAACTTTAGTGATTTTTGGTATAGATTTTTATTGATTATTATTTACTAAGATATGTACGCTAATTTTTCTCTTGAACAACATGTCCATACGCGGATCTGGTTCTTAAGAGTAATGTAAACCTTCTAGGTAAAATAGCCTTGATGAGTTTATTTTTTTGTTGATTCAATCTTGTCATTTTTTCTCATTGGTTAATGAGTATCAAAGTTTAATGAAGTCACTATAGGGTTTTTTTTGCCAAGTTGTGATGAAAATTATTTAAGAATTTTACATTGTTGTTATGCATTGAAAGCCAATGTATATTCAAGTTTAGTTAATGAAAAAATATATAATTTTTTATTTGGTATTGGACAATGTTTGACTTGGTATTAACCGATTTGATCAATAAAGAATTTGATAGCGTTTGGCTTGGTTGTGGAACAGATAGTTTGATATGGTTAATGTTGAGATTTGGATTGGTTGAATCGTTAATGTTATTGATATTTTGGGATTCATTTATTCATTGATTGAGCTTGTTGTTGGCTGTGGGAAATGTTTGTAACATTTTGTAGAGTGGCGTACTAAGTTATTGTCGTTGTAGGTAGTACGAGCGAAGTTAGTAGCTTCTAGTAGGTAGGATCCTGCACAATTTCAGAAGCCTAAACTAGTGCAAGGTGTAGATATTATTTTGTAAGAATGAGAAGATAGAAGAGGCCACAGTAGTAGTGGTTTTATCTCAAATTTGGTTTCCAAATAAAAAAATTGGTGTCCTTCTGTGTTATTTTTGATGTGTCGATCTTTGGTTTTATTTCAAGCATTATTGATCTGCTGTAATAACCCTAAAAAACTCAAATGTTGTTTTTATTTACATGAGTAGAATGGAGAAAAATCTATAAAATGAATGAAAATTATGTAAATAAATTATTTATAATAAATAAATTAAGTGAAGATGTAGATTCTTAGGAATCAGACACCTATCAATAAGACTCTTTCCAAATCATGATAATATTGGATAATTCTTATTCTAGAGAAAATTCCAGATAAATTTAATGGATAGGAGAGAAATATTCATTAAGTTTCTTACTTGGAGAAAGATGTTAAGCTTAAAAAAAAAAGGAAGATAAAGTCATATTTTTATGAAAAAGAATATGAAAATGGATAAAATTTTTACACAAAAGAAAGATGTGGCTAATAGAAACCTCATGATTAGAGCAAGGTAATAAATACTCATTGAAGGAACAACTAGGGGTAGTTGGTTCTGCTCAAGGGTTTATCAGCTAGGGGGTGAACTGAAGCCAACAGTTCTAAGTTGGGTGGTAAGCAGGTGTGAACTTCCAAGTAATCCTCTCATGATTATACTAAATCTAATTACGTGCTTTCTGAAGGTCTTAGGTGGACTGCAATTGGATCCATATTTATGAAATAATTCATGTTGTGTACTGAAATAATTAATGTTATAGGGTAGATTAATATATTATGGTGTAATGAGTATATTAATGGTTGGGGTATATCCTCTAAGGAATTGTAAATATTAGTTTATTTTATGTGTGTAATGGTACTGGTTTTCATAGTACAAAAGAAAATTCTAGATTAGAACGAGAAAGACAGTTCTAAATTGATGACGTGCATGCTTAGTTGAAGGTAAATCAGGAGAATATGGTCACAGTTGTATATGCCTAAGACCTTATAAATTTAATTATTCATGCTATTATTTTCATTCACATCACAATGGAGCGAATTTAGTGGCTTTATAATTGCAAAGAAAAATAAAAGTTAAATACTTTGTAAAATCACAGAGGGGTATTTTAGGGTCTAACTCGTACGAATACTAAGGCCATATTCGCTACTAGGGAAAATTGATTAATCCTAGATACAACATCCAAAAGATATTTCCTACCTTTATACCAATTATAAAAAGAAATTAATTAAGCTGAATGTGGAGAAGAAATTCTTTAGCAAGAGATTTTTCCATTAATTCAAATCAATTGATAGGAAAACATGATAAAACAATAGAAAAAAAAAACATGGCCAAAGTAATCTACGTAGCAAATTAATTCTGTAGTTTATTGGAAGTTATTCTTTACCAAGTTAATGTGGTGATGGCGAGTTGAACAATTTATCTAATTATCATAAAACTATTCTGGCATTCTCTAACTATATATTTATATACATTCATTACAATACTATTTGAGTTAATTTATGGATCATTGTGTTTTCTATGGAACTAAAATTTAAGATAGATGCAATGACTCAAAATCAAATATTTAAAACGACAAGTTCTTAAATGAAATTTACTATATATAAAATATATAACAAATTTAACATTTTATTAGCTACAGTTAACAGGGATTGCGTTACTTTATCTGGTTAATTATGTGATTCTTAATAAATTGTTTATTAGTTGTTGATGGTGCACTCGGATTGAAAAGGAAAAAAAAAAATCATTGTAGTAGGATGATACAATAATAATTATGTTGATAAATGTATTTTTTTATTGGAATTGAATGATTTAATTATTTTTTAATTAATTATTTTGATTGGATGATCTAGATTTAGAGATGTCAGTTTATTATGGTGGTCGCTACTACATTAATGGATGAAATTTAAACAACTAACTTCGTTGCATATCTAAATCATATGTTTAAACCATACTTAAATTAACTTTTAACAAAACATTATTAAAAATTTACTATGCCATTTGTTGACCATCCCCTATCAAATTAGGATGAATTCTGGAAATATACGACATGATGAACCAAACTAACCTGCCAAGTATCATTTAAAAGAAACTAGCGATACACTTAAGAAATCCTCCGTCATCTAATAATCTCGTGTTTGGCGGCGAAGGCACCAAACGAACACCACGTATCGGTGAAAGTGTGAAGCGGCCTTTACCAAGTTGGTGCGCACATTGTATTCGATGGAATGAGCCCAGCCGTCGTGCATCAGAGCCTGATCTTGCGGATTGTCGCGGCATCGGCCATTCTTACCAATCTGAGAACAGCAGCAAAGCCGAGCAGTGAGACGAATTCGAATACAACCTCCTAAAATCTCAACAAAATTCAAGAAATGCAATAGTACAATGTAAATAATATGGCGACCGAGTGAGTAGAATTTTGTTTGAGGCATCCGTGTTTATAATTTTTTAATATTTTAATGTTATACTCAGAATTCTTCCATTTAAAACTTCTCGCACATTATGAAGATGACTTTATTGTCATCCAACAAAGGAAGTCTCAGAACCCTTCTGTAACTCATATCTCCCTCCAGGAAGACTCACGTTCTTCTCCAACCACATCAACTCTAGAAAATTGGTTCTCTGTGAAACGTATCAGCCATACGACACAGGTCTCTCTGAAATTTGAGTTTGCTACATCTTGAAAAATTGCGTCCCCAACTGAGCAATTCAAGCATTAAATCTTCAAATCGATATTTAGAACTTATAACACCTACCTACATAGATCGCTCCTAGGTATTGACGAATTCAGCAGTTACAATATGAATTTCAGTTTGATTAAAAGGGAAATATTCAAACATGTGACCCTCCCTTAGAATGCGGCTCTACACTTGAAAATCTCATCTGCTAACACGATCTCAGACTCAACTTGGTCTGGCTTCCATCATTTTGCAATTCGATTTGGTTACTAACGCCTTTGAAATTGCTTGCAGTTGCCACAAATAATTGTGTCCTCGCAATTTCTGGTTTGGAGCTTTGATTTTCCAAGCTTGTGGAATTACTTCTCGGCCTCTCGTTATAATAACTAAGACTTCTCAATTAATTTGTAGAACCAGTATTTGAGCACATGAAAATATTTTGGATGCTTACCTATGCTTTCACGACCCTTCTTAAAACTTTGATAAATATTTCACCACCCACAAGATGTAATTTTTTTGAAAATTTAATTTCTATCTAACTTTATAAGATATGGGTTTCCTACTCTAGATAATTTTATTGTGTAATCTTCTTTGAAGCGTTTACATTTGGTGTTTTTGTATATAGTTGTCAGATAACTATGACATCGAAAACTTTTGTTGCAACTCATTTTAATGTAAAATTAATTAAATTATAAAGTCTGTTAATGCTTTTTTTTTAATATTTGTATCTACACTATTTTACATGATGAATATAAATGTTTGGAACATATAATTTAATAGGTACAGAACTATAATTTCATTATTATTCTCCATCGTCAATAAATTATTGTTTCATTATGTTATGCAAACTTGGTTCAGACTTTCAATGTCAACGATTTCGAAATTCTTATGGAAAGATAATATTTCCTTAGCCAACATTTGATAAATATTAGATATAAGAAAGTGTTCATCATTTGAGAGCTCTGTAGAACATTGTAATTAGACGAAAATATGAAAGAAGTTTCATAGGTTAATATAGTTCTTTTATTATCCAAATTTCTGATCTCATACATGAATAGTTTGATGTGTGATTCAAATGTTGTTTCAAATATTAATAATATTATTATTTTATGTAATAATTTAAAAAATATTAAAGAATATATAATTAACATTTACGATTTTAAAAGTTTTAATTAAGTTATAGAGTTAAAAAATAATAATAATTGTTTTCTGTTATTTTTTATTTATTTTACTTAATTTAAAATATTAAATATAACTTATATTTATAATTTTAAAGTTTAAGATTTTAAATATTGCTTATATTTAGAATTTTAAAGTTAACTTAAATCTATTTTTTAAGAGTGAAAAAAAAATTGATCTCTTAATTATTAATTCAATACAATGTACAAAATTTAACTGTGTTAACAAATTAAGAAAAATAAAATATAATAAAACATAAAATAACAAATTAGAAAAAATAAAATATAAAATAACAAACTCTTTATCTGAATTAGTTCTTAATATTATTGGTTCTCAAACTTTTCTAATTATAATCATTTTATTTAAAACTTAATTATTATAAATAGAAACAAACTTCATATACACAAATTTAGACTCCATCTTTTATTGAATTATCTAAAAAGTAATATAATTATTTAATTAATTAATATAAATAATTACGCCAATAGGCATAACCCCCCTATTGGAATTACATGATTTATTAATATTATTGTTATTATTTATATGAATTAATAAATTTAAATATTAATATATTTAACATTAAATATTAATATTAATTTTTATGGATGCGGATGCCTCCCTCTTGTGATTGGATGCTCGTCCCTTACCGCCTCTCGAGACTGTCATTTTGGGCTAGCCATCTGGCCTCCCTCATATGCATTAACGGGGGCATTCAATATGCCACCCCACGATGCATTAATGGCATTCTCTCGAACCGTCGATGTGCTGAGCACCTCATCTGGTCTTCTTTGGCTCCTGGTATGGATGTTGGTCTCCCGTATATCGATTGCTCTGTCTGCACCATCATTGTGCTTCGCCGAAGTTCTTGCCCGCCCACCTGCGTTGAGCCTAACACTCGAACGTAGACACGCAGACGATGTGAGCTTCTTTGCTACCTGGAGACTGTTCCTGAGTTCCACCATTCGCATAGTAAGCTCTGTTGTTCGAAGACTCTGTGCACTTCTTTAGGCCCCCCACTGTCACTTCTCCTCTTTCCATTCCATCAACCTCTCCCTCTCACTATCCCTAAACTGCGCCATCGTATGCGATGTCTCCATGGCTCTAGTTATGGACGTGTCTATCGCTCTCAGTCTTCTCCCACTTCGGACTCATCCTCTGAAGTTTTACCCCACCTTCCGGAAACCAGAAGTTGCAGGGGCAGGCCCCGCTCCCTTGACACTGCTCATCCTTCTGCATGTCCTCCGCCTCCCTTTGTCTTATCCTCTTTACCTCATGTTAGCCCCTCTACTACTCATCCCGTTCCCCCTCCGCCTTCCTCATCTTTCCTATGCCAAACCTCTTAGCGTGCGGAGTTCAAATTTGACTGTGTGTTTGAAAGGCCGGTCCTCACGGCGTATGTCACGGTCACTATCTATGAATAATGTACCTGCCTTGCGCCTCCTCCAACTGCAATACCTGGTCCCTCTGTCACATTTCATGGCCCTAATGCTCCTATCCCCGCCTGTGCTGAAAACGCCAAGGTCTCCTTGGCTCAATTAAACATTGTCCGTGACATTTCAATGCAGGTCCAGACTATAGAAGGTGAGGAAAAAGGCAAAGAGCTTCCCTCAACTGCTGAAGGTGGAAGCAACGACTAGCATAGATGCAGAATTGTCAAAGAACCGCCTTCTCCAACTAATGAATAGTAGTCCAAAAATCGCTCAGAGGTTTTTGTTTCTCATGCTCAATGTTTTTAGGTTAATTATGGTTTTCCTGTCTATTCACCCTTTGCTTGCAGAGTGGTCAGTTATACTTTTTGTATTTTTGTTAAACTATTTGGATGAAAGGCCGGTTTCCCCTATGAGGGTGGCTACTCTTAATTTGGAGGGACTAGTTTCCCCTTTGTGGGCAATCGAAACTCTTGTTTCTCGTAACAGTCAAGCCCTGCGCACAGGCTCTCTTAGCCGAGGAAGCGGTAGTTTTGTACTTTTATGTTACATATTAATAGATCTAGTATTACTAAAAAGCTTTTAATTTTATTAAGTTAAAAAGCTAAATTAATATTTAGCTTTTTGTTTAAGTTTTCTATGTAACACTATATTAATAGATATAGTGTTACATAGAAAAAAAAATATTAATATTAATTTTAATTTTAATAGTAATATTAATTATTCATGTTAATGTTGTTAATATGAATAATAATATTAATATTACTTTTAATATTGTTAATATTTATAAATATTAATTTTAATTTTAATTATTAATTTTAATAGCATTAAATAATATTATTATGGCAAATAATCATGGTCACATTGTGATGAAAATTGACTCTTGGTCCAACGTTATATTAAGTTAATGATGGACATGCATGATTAACCATGTTCTAATGTTCCATTGTGACAAAAATTTCCTCAATATGAAAATCAAAAATGGTCCAATGTCGCATTATAACAAATGTTGTCTCAAGATGAAAATTTATCATGGTCAAACATGGTCCAACATCACATTGTGACGAATATTGTGTCAATATGAAAATCAACCATGGTGAACGATGGTTAGCCTTGTTTATTTTAGGGTTTATAATATCTATTTAAATTTTACATTGTGACAAACATTGTCCGCATATGAAAACCAATCATGGTCAACCATGGTCAATATGAAAATCAACCATTTTCAATCATGGTGAACCATGGTCCAACCTTACATTGTGAGAAATACTGTCTTAATATGAAACTAAACCATGGTCAACCATCGTCGACCATGATCAACCATCGCTGACCATGGTCAACCATCTCAATCATGATCAAACATGGTCCAACGTCACATTGTGACAAAGATTTTCTAATTATGAAAATAAACCATGGTCTAACATTGCATTGTGACAAAGATTGTCTAAATATGAAAATAAATCATGGTCAACCATTGTCCAACGTCGTTTTAGAGATGAAGATTGTGTCAATATGAAAATCAACCATGAACAATGATGAATAACCATGTTTATTTAGGGTTTATAATATTTGTCTTATGGTTATATATCTCGTGCTTATAATATTAAACCCTTACGTTTAATATTATCACCTAGGGCTGACAATCCCTTGGGTTTTTAGTCTTAATTCCTTGCATTTATCAGTCCCTTGGGTATATAATATCAATCCATTGGGTTTATAATCATGGTAAACCATGGTCCAATGTCACATTGTGAAAAATATTGTCTCCATATGAGATTCAACCATGTTCAAGAATCAACAACCATTGTCAACCATCGTCATTCATAGTCAACCATGGTCCAACGTCGCATTATAGAAAAGATTGTATCAATATAGAAATAAACCATGGTCAACCATATTCAATCATAGTCAACCATGGTTAAATGTCTCATTGTGATAAATATTGTCTCAAAATGAAAATCACTCATGGTCAATCATGGTCAATCATGGTCAATATGAAAATAAATCATGGTAATTCATGGTCAACCATTTTCCAACGTCATAATATGATAAATATTGTCTTAATATAAAAATCAACCATCGTCAACCACGATCAACCATTATCAACCACTATCCAACGTCGTATTGTGACAAATATTGTGAATATTAAAATCAGTCGTGGTCAATAATGGTCAATTATGGTCCAACATCATAGTGTGACAAATATTATATCAATATGAAAATCAATCATGGTCAAGCACGGTCCAATGCTGCATTGTGATAATTATAGTCTCAATATGAAAATAAACCATGGTCAACCAATTTTTTTTAGGGTATATAATATTTATCTTAGGTTTTATTTACGTTGGGTTTAAAATATTAATCCTTTGGGTTTTTAAGGGTTTTAGTATTAATCCCTCCTTTTTATTACTGCCTCGGGTTTACAATATTAATCTCTTGAGTTTATTAATATAAGTGATCATATTCCTATGGTATAATATTATTTATAAGGTTTATAATATTAGTCCTAGGGTTTAATATATATATCCTTTGGTTTTATAATAAATTAGGTTTATAATGTAAATTCCTTCAGTTTCTAATATTAATCCTTGAGTTTATATTACTAGCGTTTAATATTAAGCCTAGTATTTACAATATTAATCTCTTAGGTTTATTAAGTTTAGGGTTTATATTCCTAGGGCATAATATTCATCCTAGGGTATAAAGTTATTCATTCGGGTTTGTAATCCCTTGGGTTTATAATATTAATTATAAGGCTCATGATATGAATCTTAGCTATAGTCGTTCAATGTCGTCCATGATCAAATGTCACATTCTGACAAATATTGTCTCAATATGAAAGTCACCCATGGCCAACCATGGTCATAGTTGGTCCAACATCGCATTGTGACAACAATTGTCTCAATGCTTAAATCAAGCATGGTAAACCATGTTTATTCCTCTCAGTTTATAATATTAATAATCATGTGACTTTACCAATGATTTTTATTTAAAATATTGAATCCTAATATTTATTAATCTATTTATTAATCATGTGAGTTTCTCGTTCATTTGTATTTAAAATATTTATTCCTAGCCTTCACTAATTTTTTTTGTTTTTTATAGGTTTCCCTTGGCCTTGTTGATCTCTTATGTTGTTAATATTTTTCCCTCAGTTTCCCGAGATACTAGGGTTTAAATATTAGTCCTAGAGTTTAATACTAATGCATGGTCCAATTTCACATTATGAAAAACACTGACTCAATATGAAAATCAACCATTGGCCTTGTTGATCTCTTACATTTTTAATATTTTCCCCTTAGGTTCCCAAGTTCCTTTGGTTTATAATATTAAACCCTTGGGTTTATTAGTTCTTTTGGTTTATAATATTAATAATCCCTTGTGTTTATTAATTAGTTGATTTTAAAATATTGATTCTTATGGTTTATTCATTTCCTAGGTTTTTGAATTTAAAATATTTATTCTTAGGGTTTGTTACTCTCTTGTGTTTTTAATATTGATCCCTTGGCCTTATTGATAACTTAAGTTTTTAATAATTTTCCCTTGGTTTCACCAATTCCTTTGGTTTATAATATTAAACCCTTGGGTTTATTGTTTCTTTCGGTTTATATTATTAATAATCCCTCGGGTTAGTTAATCTCTTGAGTTTCAAATATTAAATACTATCGTTTATTAAATTCTTAGGTTTTTGGTTTCAACTATGTTAGTTTCAATGTTATTTTTTTTGTTTCACTGATGGCGAAATTTAATATCACTTTAGTTTATTAATTCAATCGGTTTATAATATTAAGAATCAGTAAGGTTGATTGATCACTTGCGGTTTATCATAATAATAATCATGTGACTTTAAAATTCCTCCCTATTTAAAATATTGGGTCGTATTCTTTATTAATCTATTGTGGTTTTTATATTGTTCCTTTTGACTTATTGGTCCCTTACGTTATTAATATTTTTCCCTTGGGTTCACCAATTCCTTTGGTTTCTAATATTTAACCCTAGGGTTATTAGTTATTTTCGTTTATATTATGAATAATATGTTGGGTTAATTATTAGTATCTATTAATTTCTTTGGTTTTTATATTTTTTTTATTAATTTTATTGATCCTTCGACTTTATCGATCACTTGAGTTTATTAATAATTTTTATTTCTAATACTAATTTGTTGGGTAATAATTATCCCTTGGGTTCATAAATTCCTTTGTTTTATAATATTAAACTCTTCAGATTGTTGGTTCTTTTGGTTTATAATATGAGTAATCCCTTGGGCTAGTTATTAGTGTTTATTAATTTCTTAAACTTGAGTATTTTTTTATTAATTTTATTGATCCTTCACCTTATTGGGCCCTTAGGTTATTAATATTTTTCCCTTGGGTTCACCAATTCTTTTGGTTTCTAATATTAAACACTTAGGTTATTAGTTCTTTTGCTTTATAGTATGAATAATATGTTGGGTTAATTATTAGTGTTATTAATTTCTTTAGCCATAGTCGATCAATGTCATCCATGATCAAATGTTACATTCTGACAAATATTGTCTCAATATGAAAATCAACCATGAACAATGATGGACAACCATGTTTATTTTAGGGTTTATAATATTTGTCTTATGGTTATATATCTTGGGCTTATAATATTAAACCCTTACGTTTAATATTATCACCTAGGGCTTACAATCCCTTAGGTTTTTAGTGTTAATTCCTTGCATTTATTAGTCCCTTGGGTTTATAATATAAATCCATTGGGTTCATAATCATGGTAAACCATGGTCCAATGTCACATTGTGAAAAATATTTTCTCCATATGAAATTCAACCATGTTCAAGCATCACCAACCATCGTCAACCATTGTCATTCAAAGTCAACCATGGTCCAATGTCACATTATAAAAAAGATTGTTTCAATATAGAAATAAACCATGGTCAACCATATTCAATCATAGTCAACCATGGTCAAATGTATCATTGTGATAAATATTGTCTCAAAATGAAAATCACTCATGCTCAATCGTGGTCAATCATGGTCAATATGAAAATAAATCGTGGTAATTCATTGTCAACCATTGTCCAACGTTAGAATATGACAAAGATTGTCTTAATATCAAAATCAACCATCGTCAACCACGATCAACCATTATCAACCACTATCCAACGTCGTATTGTGACAAATATTGTGAATATTAAAATCAACCATGGTCAATAATGGTCAATTATGGTCCAACGTCACAGTGTGACAAATATTATATCAATATGAAAATCAATCATGGTCAAGCATGGTCCAACGCTGCGTTGTGATAATTATAGTCTCAATATGAAAATAAACCATGGTCAACCAATTTTTTTTAGGGTATATAATATTTATCTTAGGTTTTATATACGTTGGTTTTACAATATTAATCTCTTGAGTTTATTCATATAAGTGATCATATTCCTATGATGTAATATTATTTATAGGGTTTATAATATTAGTTTTAGGGTTTAATATAGATCCTTTGGTTTTATAATAAATTAGGTTTATAATCTAAATTCCTTCAGTTTATAATATTAATCCTTGAGTTTATATTCCTAGGTTTTAATATTAAGCCTAGTATTTACAATATTAATCTCTTAGGTTTATTAATTTTAAGGTTTATATTCCGAGGGCATAACATTAATCCTGGGGTTGAAAGTTATTCGTTTGGGTTTGTAATCCCTTGGGTTTTTCATAATAATCCCTTGGGTTTATAATATTAATTATAACGCTCATGATATGAATCTTAGCCATAGTCGATCAATGTCATCCATGATGAAATGTCACATTCTAACAAATATTGTCTCAATTTGAAAATCACCGATGGCCAACCATGGTCATAGTTGGTCCAACGTCGCATGGTGACAAAAAATCTCTCAATGTTTAAATCAAGCATGGTAAACCATGTTTATTCCTCTCGGTTTATAATATTAATAATCATGTGACTTTACCAATGATTTTTATTTGAAATATTGAATCCTAAGATTTATTAATCTATTTATTAATCATGCGAGTTTCTTATTCATTTGTATTTAAAATATTTGTTCCTAGCCTTCACTAATTTTTTTTGTTTTCTATAGGTATCCCTTAGCCTTGTTGATTTCTTATGTTCTTAATATGTTCCCCTTATTTTCCCCAGATATTGGGGTTTAAATATTAGTCCTAGAGTTTAATACTAATGCATGTTCCAATTCCACATTTTGAAAAACACTTACTCAATATGAAAATCAACCATTGGCCTTGTTCATCTCTTATGTTTTTAATATTTTTCCCTTGGGTTCCCCAATTCCATTGGTTTATAATATTAAACCCTTGGGTTTATTAGTTCTTTTGGTTTCTAATATTAATAATCCCTTGTGTTTATTAATTAGTTGATTTTAAAATATTGATTGCTATGGTTTATTAATTTCTTACATTTTTGAATTTTAAATATTTATTCTTAGGGTTTGTTACTCTCCTGTGTTTTTAATATTGATCCCTTGGCCTTATTGATAACTTATTTTTTTAATAATTTTCCCTTGGGTTCACCAATTCCTTTGGTTTATAATATTAAACCCTTGGGTTTATTGTTTATTTTGGTTTATATTATTAATAATCCCTCGGGTTTATTATTCTCTTCAGTTTCAAATATTAAATACTATCGTTTATTAAATTGTTAGGTTTTGGGTTTAAACTATGTTAATTTCAATGTTATTTTTTTTGTTTCATTGATGGCGAAATTTATTGATCACTTGTGGTTTATCATAATAATAATCATGTGAATTTCAAATTCCTCTGTATTTAAAATATTGGGTCGTATTCTTTATTAATCTATTGTGTTTTTAATATTGTTCCCTTCGCCGTATTGGTCCCTTACGTTATTAATATTTTTCCCTTGGGTTCACCAATTCCTTGGGTTTCTAATATTTAACCCTAGGGTTATTAGTTCTTTTAATTTATAATATGAATAATATGTTGGGTTAATTATTAGTGTTTATTAATTTCTTTGGTTTTTATATTTTTTTTTTTATTAATGTTATTCATCCTTCGACTTTATTAATCACTTGAATTTATTAATAATTTTTATTTCTAATACTAATTTTTTGGGTAATATTTTTCCCTTGGGTTCACCAATTCCTTTGGTTTATAATGTTAGTCCTAGAGTTTAATACTAATGCATGGTCAAATTTCACATTACGAAAAACACTGACTCAATATGAAAATCAACCATTGGCCTTGTTGATCTCTTATGTTTCTAATATTTTCCCCTTGGGTTCCCCAATTCCTTTTATTTATAATATGAAACCCTTTGGTTTATTAGTTCTTTTTTTTTATAATATTAATAATACCTTTTGTTTATTAATTAGTTGATTTTGAAATATTGATTCTTATGGTTTATTAATTTCTCAGGTTTTCGAGTTTAAATATTTATTCTTAGGGTTTGTTACTCTCTTTTGTTTTTAATATTGATCCCTTGGCCTTATTGATAACTTATGTTTTTAATAATTTTACCTTGGGTTCACCAATTCCTTTGGGTTATAATATGAAATCCTTGGATTTCTTGTTTCTTTTGGTTTATATTATTAATAATCCATCGGGTTTATTAATCTCTTGAGTTTCAAATATTAAATACTATCGTTTATTAAATTCTTAGCTTTTGGGTTTAAACTATGTTAATTTCAAATTTATTTTTTTGGTTTCGCTGATGGCGGAATTTAATATCACTTTAGTTTATTAATTCAACCGGTTTATAATATTCACAACGAGTAAGGTTGATTGATCACTTGCAGTTTATTATAATAATAATCATGTGACTTTAAAATTCCTCTCTATTTAAAATATTTGGTCGTATTCTTTATTAATCTATTGTGTTTTTAATATTTTTCCTTTGCGCTTATTTGTCCCTTACATTATTAATATTTTACCCTTAGGTTCACCAATTACTTTGGTTTCTAATATTTAACCCTAGGGTTATTAGTTCTTTTTATTTATAATATGAATAATACATTGGGTTAATTATTAGTGTTTATTAATTTCCTTGGTTTTTATATTTTTTTTATTAATTTTATTGATCCTTCAACTTTGTTAATCACTTGAGTTTATTAATAATTTTTATTTCTAATACTAATATGTTGGGTAATATTTTTCCCTTGGGTTCACCAATTCCTTTCGTTTATAATATTAAACCCTTGGGTTTATTAGTTCTTTTGGTTTATAATATGAATAATCCCTTGGGTTAATTATTAGTGTTTAATAATTTCTTCAACTTGAGTATTTTTTTATTAATTTTATTGATCTTTCGCCTTATTGGTCCCTTAGGTTATTAATATTTTTCTCTTGGGTTCACCAATTCCTTTGCTTTCTAATATTAAACCCTTGGGTTTTATTTCTTTTGGTTTATAATATGAATAATACGTTGGGTTAATTATTAGTGTTTATTAATTTCTTTAGCCATATTCGATCAATGTCATCCATGATCAAATGTCACATTCTGACAAATATTGTCTCAATTTGAAAATCAACCATGAACGATGATGGACAACCATGTTTATTTTAGGGTTTATAATATTTCTCTTATGGTTATATATCTTGGGATTATAGTATTAAAACCTTACGTTTAATATTATCACCTAGGGCTTACAATACCTTGGGTTTTTAGTGTTAATTCCTTGCATTTATTAGTCCCTTGGGTTTATAATATCAATCCATTGGGTTTATAATCATGGTAAAACATGGTCCAATTTCACATTGTGAAAAATATTGTCTCCATATGAAATTCAACCATGTTCAAGCATCACCAACCATCGTAAACCATCATCATTCATAGTCAGCCATGGTCCAACATCACATTATAACAAAGATTGTCTCAATATAGAAATAAACCATGGTCAATCATATTCAATCATAGTCAACCATGGTCAAATGTCTCATTGTGATAAATATTGTCTCAAAATTAAAATCACTCATGCTCAATCGTGGTCAATCATGGTCAATATGAAAATAAATCATGGTAATTCATGGTCAACCATTGTCCAACGTCAGACTATGACAAATATTGTCTTAATATCAAAATCAACCATCCTCAAACACGATCAACCATTATCAACCACTATCCAACGACGTATTGTGACAAATATTGTGAATATTAAAATCAACCGTGGTCAATAATGGTCAATCATGGTCAATTATGGTCGAACATCACAGTGTGACAAATATTATATCAATATGAAAATCAATTATGGTCAAGCATGGTCCAACGCCGCATTGTGATAATTATAGTCTCAATATGAAAATAAACCGTGGTCAACCAAATTTTTTTAGGGTATATAATATTTATCTTAGGTTTTATATACATTGGCTTTACAATATTAATCCTTTGGGTTTTTAAGGGTTTTCATATTAATCCCTACTTTTTATTATTGCCTCGGGTTTACAATATTAATCTCTTGAGTTTATTCATATAAGTGATCATATTCCTATGGTATAATATCATTTATAGGGTTTATAATATTAGTCTTAGGGCTTAATATAGATCCTTTGTTTTTATAATAAATTAGGTTTATAATGTAAATTCCTTTAGTTTATAATATTAATCCTTCAGTTTATATTCCTAGGGTTTAATATTAAGCCTATTATTTATAATATTAATCTCTTAGGTTTATTAATTTTAGGGTTTATATTCCTAGGGAATAATATTCATCCTAGGGTTGAAAGTTATTCATTTGGGTTTGTAATCCCTTGGGTTTTCCATAATAATCCCTTGGGTTTATAATATTAATTATAAGGCCCATGCTATGAATCTTAACCATAGTCGATCAATGTCATCCATGAACAAATGTCACATTCTAACAAATATTGTCTCAATTTGAAAATCACCCATGGCCAACCATGGTCATAGTTGGTCCAACGTCGCATTGTGACAAAAATTGTCTCAATGTTTAAGTCAAGCATGGTAAAGCATGTTTATTCCCTTAGGTTTATAATATTAATAGTCATGTGACTTTACCAATGTTTTTTATTGAAAATATTGAATCCTAAGATTTATTAAACTACTTATTAATCATATGAGTTTCTTATTCATTTGTTAAAATATTTATTCCTAGCCTTTACTAATTTTTTTTTTTTTTATAGGTATCCCTTGGCCTTGTTGATCTCTTATGTTCTTAATATTTTTCCCCTAGTTTCCCCAGATATTGGGGTTTAAATATTAGTCCTAAAGTTTAATACTAATGCATGGTCCAATTTCACATTATGAAAAACACTCACTCAATATGAAAATCAACCATTGGCCTTGTTGATCTCTTATGTTTTTAATATTTTTCCCTTGGGTTGCCCAATTCCTTTGGTTTATAATATTAAACCCTTGGGTTTATTATTACTTTTGGTTTATAATATTAATAATCCCTTGTGTTTATTAATTAGTTGATTTTAAAATATTGATTCTTATGGTTCATTAATTTCTTAGGTTTTTGAATTTTAAATATTTATTCTTAGGGTTTGTTACCCTCTTGTGTTTTTAATATTGATCCCTTGGCCTTATTGATAACTTATGTTTTTAATAATTTTCCCTTGGGTTCACCAATTCATTTCTTTTATAATATTAAAGCCTTGGGTTTATTGTTTCTTTTGGTTTATATTATTGATAATCCCTCGGGTTTATTAATCTCTTGAGTTTCAAATATTAAATAATATCATTTATTAAATTCTTAGGTTTTGGGTTTAAAATATGTTAATTTCAATGTTATTTTTTTGGTTTCACTCATGGTGAAATTTAATATCACTTTAGTTTATTAATTCGATCGGTTTATAATATTAAGAATCAGTAAGGTTGATTGATCACTTGCATTTTATCATAATAATAATCATGTGACTTTAAAATTCCTCTCAATTTAAAATATTGGGTCGTATTCTTTATTAATATATTGTGTTTTTAATAATGTTCCCTTCACCTTATTTGTCCCTTACATTATTAATATTTTTCCCTTGGGTTCAGCAATTCCTTTGGTCTTTAATATTTAACCCTAGGGTTATTAGTTCTTTTGGTTTATAATATGAATAATACGTTGGGTTGATTATTAGTGTTTATTAATTTCTTTGGTTTTTATATTTTTTTTATTAATTTTATTGATCCTTCGACTTAATTAATCACTTGAGTTTATTAATAATTTTTATTTCTAATACTAATTTGTTGGGTAATATTTTTTCCTTGGGTTAACCAATTACTTTGGTTTATAATATTAAACCCTTGGGTTTATTTGTTCTTTTGGTTTATAATATGAATAATCTCTTGGGTTAATTATTAGTGTTTATTAATTTCTTCAACATGAATATTTTTTTATTAATTTTATTGATGCTTCGCCTTACTGGTCCCTTAAGTTATTAATATTTTTCCCTTGGGTTCACCAATTCCTTTGGTTTCTAATATTCAAACGTTGGGTTATTAGTTCTATTGGTTTATAATATGAATAATACATTGGTTTAATTATTAGTGTTTATTAATTTCTTTATCCATAGTCGATCAATGTCATCCATGATCAAATGTCACATTCTGACAAATATTGTCTCAATATGAAAATCACCCATGGCCAACCATGGTCATAGTTGGTCCAACGTCACATTATGACAACAATTGTCTCAATGTTTAAATCAACCATTGAGAACCATGTTTATTCCCCTCGGTTTATAATATTAATAATCATGTGACTTTATCAACAATTCTTATTTAAAAAAATGGTTCCTAAGATTTATTAATCTCTTTATTAATCATGTGAGTTTCTCATTCGTTTATATTTAAAATATTTATTCCTAGCCTTCACTAATTTTTTTTTTTATATAGGTATCCCTTGGCCTTGTTGATCTCTTATGTTCTTAATATTTTTCCCCTAGTTTCCCCAAATATTGGGATTAAATATTAGTCCTAGAGTTTAATACTAATGCATGGTCCAATTTCACATTATGAAAAACCCTAACTCAATATGAAAATAAACCATTGGCCTTGTTGATCTCTTATGTTTTTTATATTTTTCCCTTCGGTTCCCTAATTCCTTTGGCTTATAATATTAAACCCTTGGGTTTATTAGTTCTTTTGGTTTATAATATTATTATTCTCTTGTGTTTATTAATTACTTGATTTTAAAATATTGATTCTTATGGTTTATTAATTTCTTAGGTTTTTGAATTTAAAATATTTATTCTTAGGGTTTGTTACTCTCTTGTGTTTTCAATATTTATCCCTTGGCCTTATTGATAACTTATGTTTTTAATAATTTTCGCTTGGGTTCACCAATTCCTTTGGTTTATAATATTAAACCCTTGGGTTTATTGTTTCTTTTGGTTTATATTATTAATAATCCATCGGGTTTATTAATCTGTTGAGTTTCAAATATTAAATACTATCATTGATTAAATACTTAGGTTTTGGGTTTAAACTATGTTAATTTCAATGTTATTTTTTTGGTTTCACTGATGGCGAAATTTAATATCACTTTAGTTTATTAATTCAATCGATTTATAATATTAAGAATGAGTAAGGTTGATTGATCACTTTCGGTTTATCATAATAATAATCATGTGACTTTAAAATTCTTCTCTATTTAAAGTATTGGGTCATATTATTTATTAATCTATTGTGTTTTTAATATTGTTCCCTTCGCCTTATTGGTCCCTTACGTTATTAATATTTTTCCCTTGGGTTCACCTATTCCTTTGGTTTCTAATATTTAACCCTAGGGTTATTAGTTCTTTTGGTTTATAATATGAATAATACCTTGGGTTAATTATTAGTGTTTATTAATTTCTTTAGTTTTTATATATTTTTTTATTAATTTTATTGATCTCTCGACTTTATTAATCACTTGAGTTTATTAATAATTTTCACTTCTAATACTAATTTGTTTGGTAATATTTTTCCCTTGGGTTCACCAATTCCTTTGGTTTATAAAATTAAACCCTTGGGTTTATTAGTTCTTTTAGTTTATAATATGAATAATCCCTCGAGTTAATTATTATTGTTTATTAATTTCTTCAAGTTGAGTATTTTTTTCTTAATTTTATTGATCCTTCGCCTTATTGGACCCTTAGGTTATTCATATTTTTCCCTTGGGTTCACCAATTCCTTTGGTTTTTAATATTAAAACCTTGGGTTATTAGTTCTTTTGGTTTATAATATGAATAATCCCTTGGGTTAATTATTATTGTTTATTAATTTTTTCAACTTGAGTATTTTTTTATTAATTTTATTGATTCTTCGCCTTATTCATCCCTTAGGTTATTAATATTTTTCCCTTGGGTTCACCAATTCCTTTGGTTTGTAATATTAAACCCTTGGGTTATTATTTCTTTTGGTTTATAATAAGAATAATATGTTGGGCTAATTATCAGTGTTTAATAATTTCTTTAGCCATAGTCGATCAATGTCATCCGTGATCAAATGTCACATTCTAACAAATATTGTCTCAATATGAAAATTACCCATGCCCAACCATGGTCATCGGTTGTCCAACGTTACATAGTGACAACAATTGCTTCAATGTTTAAATCAAGCATTGAGAACCATGTTTATTCCCCTCGGTTTATAATATTAATAATCATGTTACTTTATCAATGATTTTTATTTAAAAAAATGATTCCTAAGATTTATTAATATCTTTATTAATCATGTGAGTTTCTCATTCATTTGTATTTAAAATATTTATTCCTAGCCTTCACTAATTTTTTTTGTTTTTCATAGGTATCCCTTGGCCTTGTTGATCTCTTATGTTCTTAATATTTTTCCCTTAGTTTCCCCAAATATTGTGGTTTAAATATTAGTCCTAGAGTTTAATACAAATGCATGGTCCAATTTCGCATTATGAAAAGCACTAGCTCAATATGAAATCAACCATTGGCCTTGTTGATCTCTTATGTTTTTAATATTTTTTCCTTCGGTTCCCCAATTCCTTTGGTTTATAATATTAAACTCTTTGGTTTATTAGCTCTTTTGGTTTATAATATTAATAATACCATGTGTTTATTAATTAGTTGATTTTAAAATATTGATTCTTATGGTTCATTAATTTCTTAGGTTTTTGATTTTGAAATATTTATTCTTAGGGTTTGTTACTCTCTTGTGTTTTTAATATTTATCCCTTCGACTTATTGATAACTTATGTTTTTAATAATTTTCCTTTGTGTTCACCAATTCCTTTGGTTTATAATATTAAACCCTTGAGTTTATTATTTATTTTGGTTTATATTATTAATAATTCCTTGGGTTTATTAATCTTTTGAGTTTAAAATATTAAATACTAATGTTTATTAAATTCTTAGGTTTTGGGTTTAAACTATGTTAATTGCAATGTTATTTTTTTGGTTTCACTGATGGAGGAATTTAATATCACTTTAGTTTATTAATTCAATCGGTTTATAATATTAATAATCAGTAAGGTTGATTGACCACTTGCAGTTTATCATAATAATAATCACGTGACTTTAAAATTCCTCTCTATTTAAAATATTGGGTCGTATTATTTATTACGGTATTGTCTTTTTAATATTGTTCCCTTCTCCTTATTGGTCCCTTAAGTTATTAATATTTTTCCCTTGGGTTCACCAATTCCTTTGGTTTCTAATATTTAACCCTAGGGTTATTAGTTCTTTCGGTTTATAAGACGAACAATACGTTGGGTTAGTTATTAGTGTTTATTCATTTCTTTGGTTTTTATATTTTTTTTGTTAATTTTATTTATCCTTTGACTTTATTAATCACTTGAGTTTATTAATAATTTTTATTTCTAATGCTGATTTGTTGGGTAATATTTTTCCCTTGGGTTCATCCATTCCTTTGGTTTATAATATTAAACCCCTGGGTTTATTAGATATTTTGGTTTATAATATAAATAATCCCTTGGGTTAATTATTAGTGTTTATTAATTTCTTCAACTTGAGTATTTTTGTATTTATTTTATTGATCCTTTGCCTTATTGGTCCCTTAGTTTATTAATATTTTTCCCTTGGGTTCACTAATTCCTTTGGTTTCTAATATTAAACCCTTGGGTTATTAGTTCATTTGGTTTATAATATGAATAATACATTGGGTTAATTATTAGTGTTTATTAATTTCTGTAGGCATAGTCGATCAATGTCATCCATGACCAAATGTCACATTCTGAAAAATATTGTCTCAATATGAAAATCATCCATGGCCAACCATGGTCATAGTTGGTCCAACGTCGCATTGTGACAACAATTGTCTCAATGTTTAAATCAAGCATTGAGAACCATGTTTATTCCACTCGGTTTATAATATTAATAATCATGTGACTTTATCAATGATTTTTATTTAAAAAATGATTCATAAAATTTATCAATCTCTTTATTAATCATGTGATTTTCTTATTCATTTGCATTTAAAATATTTATTCCTAGCCTTTACTTTAATATTTTTTGTTTTTTATATGTATCCCTTGGCCTTGTTGATCTCTTATGTTTTTAATATTTTTCCCTTGGGTTCCCCAATTCCTTTGGTTTATAATATTAAACCATTGGGTTTATTATTTCTTTTGGTTTATAATATTAGTAATGCCTTGTGTTTATTAATTAGTTGATTTTGAAATATTGATTCTTATGGTTTATTAATTTCTTAGGTTTTTCAATTTTAAATATTTATTATTAGGGTTTGTTACTCTCTTGTGTTTTTAATATTTATCCCTTGGCCTTATTGATAACTTATGTTTTTAATAATTTTCCCTTGGGTTCACCAATTCCTTTGGTTTATAATACTAAACCCTTGGGTTTATTATTTATTTTGGTTTATATTATTAATAATCCCTCACGTTTATTAATCTCTTGAGTTTAAACTATTAAATACTATCGTTTATTAAATTCTTAGGTTTTGGGTTTAAACTATGTTAATTTCAATGTTATTTTTTTGGTTTCAGTGGTGGCGGAATTTAATATCACTTTAGTTTATTAATTCAATCAGTTTATAATATTAACAATAGTAAGGTTGATTGTTCATTTATGGTTTATCATAATAATAATCATGCGAGTTTAAAATTTCTCTCTATTTAAAATATTGGGTCGTATTCTTTATTAATCTATTATGCTTTTAATTTTGTTCCCTTCGCTTTATTGGTCCCTTACATTATTAATATTTTTCCCTTGGGTTCACCAATTGCTTTGGTTTCTAATATTAAACCCTTGGGTTATTAGTTCTTTTGGTTTATAATATCAATAATACATTGGGTTAATTATTAATGTTTATTAATTTCTGTGGTTTTTATATTTTTTCTATTAATTTTATTAATCCTTCGACTTTATTAATAACTTGAGTTTATTAATAATTTTTATTTCTAATACTAATTTGTTGGGTAATATTTTTCCCTTGGGTTCACCAATTCCTTTGGTTTCTAATATTAAACTCTTGGGTTTATTAGTTCTTTTTATTTATAATATGAATAATCCCTTGGGTTAATTATTATTGTTTATTAATTTCTTCAACTTGAGTATTTTTTTATTAATTTTATTGATTTTTCGCCTTATTGGTCCCTTAGGTTATTAATATTTTTCCCTTGGGTTCACCAATTCCTTTGGTTTCTAATATTAAACCCTTGGGTTATTGGTTCTTTTGGTTTATAATATGAATAATGCGTTGGGTTAATTATTAGTGTTTATTAATTTCTTTACCCATAGTCGATCAATGTCATCCATGCTCAAATATCACATTCTGACAAATATTGTCTCAATATGAAAATCACACATGGCCAACCATGGTCATAGTTGGTCCAACGTCACATTGTGACAAAAATTTCCTCAATGTTTAAATCAAGTATTGACAACCATGTTTATTCTCGTCAGTTTATAATATTAATAATCATGTGAATTTATCAATGATTTTTATTTAAAAAGTTGATTCCTAAGATTTATTAATCTCTTTATTAATCATGTGAGTTTCTCATTCATTTGCATTTAAAATATTTTTTCCTAGCCTTTACTTTAATCTTTTTTGTTTTTTATATGTATCCCTTGGCCTTGTTGATTTCTTATGTTTTTAATATTTTTCCCTTGGGTTCCCCGATTCCTTTGGTTTACAATATTAAACCCTTGGGTTTATTAGTTCTTTTGGTTTATAATATTAATAATCCATTGTGTTTATTAATTAGTTGATTTTAAAATATTGATGCTTATGGTTTATTAATTCTTAGGTTTTTGAATTTTAAATATTTATTCCTAGGGTTTGTTACTCTCTTGTGGTTTTAATATTGATCCTTTGGCCTTATTGATCTCTTAATTTTTCAGATTCTTTCGGTTCGTCATATTATTCCCTTCAGTTTATTAAATCCAAATATTGGGGTTTAAATATTATTCCTGGAGTTTAATACTAATTCATGGTCCAATTTCACATTATAAAAAATAGTGACTCAATATGAAAATAAACCATGGGAAACCATTGTCAATTAGCATTACCCATAGTCGATCAATGTCATCCATGATCAAATTTCACATTCTGACAAAATTCTCTCAATATGAAAATCGCCCATGGCCAACCATGGTCATAGTTGGTCCAACGTCGCATTGTGACAACAATTATCTCAATGTTTAAATCAAGCATGGTAAACCATGTTTAGTCCCCTCGGTTTATAATATTAATAATCATGTGACTTTATCAAAGATTCTTATTTGTAAAATTGATTCCTAAGATTTATTAATCTCTTTATTAATCATGTGAGTTTCTCATTCATTTTCATTTAAAATATTTATTCATAGCCTTTACTAATCTTTTTTGTTTTTTATACGTATCCCTTGGCCTTGTTGATCTCTTATTTTTCTAATATTTTCCCCTTGGGTTCCCTAATTTCTTTGGTTTATAATTTTAAACCCTCAGGTTTATTAGTTATTTTGGTTTATAATATTAATAATCCCTTGTGTTTTTTAATTACTTGATTTTAAAATATTGATTCTTATGGTTTATTAATTTCTTAGGTTTCTTAATTTAAAATATTTATTCTTAGGGTTTGTTACTCTCTTGTGTTTTTAATATTGATTCGTTGGCCTTATTGATCCCTTATGTTTTTAATAATTTTCCCTTGGGTTCACCAATTTCTTTGGTTTATAATATTAAACCCTTGGTTTGTTATTTGGTTTTGGTTTATATTATTAATAATCCCTTGGGTTTACTAATATCTTGAGTTTAAAATATTAAATACTATGGTATCTGGGTTTAAACTATTTATTATTCGAGTATATTACTCTCTTGAGTTTAAAATATTACTTCTTAGGGTTGATGAATTTCTTCATTTGTAATACTAATATTTATCCCTTAGGTTTATAACATTTTTCCATTGGGTTTACTAATTTCATCGGTTTATAATATTAAATGCTTGTGTTTATTTCTTCCTTACCTTTAAAATTTTAATAATTATTTTGGTTTATAATATTACTTATTTTGTTTTACAACATTAATAATCCCTTGAGTTTATTAATATCTTGAGTTTAAAATATTATTTCTTAGGGTTTATTAATTTCTTAGGTTTTTGAGTTTAAAATATTAATTATTAGGGTATATTAATATCTTTTTTTTTTAATATTGATGAGTTGGCCTTATTCATCCCTTAGGTTTTAACTATTTATCCTTGGGCTCCCGAATTCCTTTAGTTTATAATATTAAACCCTTGGGTTTACTAGTTCTTTGGTTTTATAATATTAATAACCCATTGGGTTTATTAATCTATTGAGTTTAAAATATTATTTCATAGGGTTTTTTAACTTCTTAGGTTTTTTATTCTAAAATATTAATTATTAGGTTTACTTAATCTCTATTGTTTTTAATATTGTCCTTAGCCTTATTGATATTTTAGGTTTTTAATATTTATCCCTTGGGTTCACCAATCCCTTTGGTTTATAATATTAAACGCTTGGGTTTATTAGTTCTTTTGGTTTATAATGTTAATCACACATTGGGTTTATTAATCTCTTGAGTTTAAAATATTAATTCTTAGGCTTTATTAATTTCTTAGATTTTTCACTTTAAAATATTAATTCTTAGGGTTTATTAATCTCTATTTTTTTTAATATTGATCCTTTAGTTTTATAATATTTATCCTTTGGGTTTGTTGATTCCTTTGGTTTATAATATTAAATCCTTGGGTTTATTAGTTCTTTTAGTTTATAATGTTAATAATCCCATTGGTTTATTAATATCTTATGTTTAAAATATGGATTCTTATGGTTTATTAATTTATTAGGTTTTTTAGTTTAAAATATCAATTCTTAGGGTTTATTAATCTCTTGTGTTTTTAATATTGATCCCTTATGTTTAAAATATTTATCTCTTTGGCTCACCAATTCCTTTGGTTTATAATATTTAAACCTTCGGTTTATGAGTTCTTTTGGTTTCTATTATTAATAATCTCTTGGGTTTATTAATATCTCGAGTTTAAAATATTAATTGTTAGGGTTTATTAATTTCTTAGGTTTTTTGTTTTTAAATATTATTTCATATGCTTTATTAATCTCTTGATTTTAATATATTAATTCTTAGAGTTTATTACTTTCTTATGTTTTTGGGTTTAAAATATTATTTCCGAGGGTTTTTTAATCTCTTGAGATTAAATGTCACACCTCCCATTTACTCAAAAAAAAAAAAATTCCAGGCATTTCATATTTCCAAGAATAAGTTCTACATAATATTTTTTTTTATTACTATCTGGTTTAATCATATTTTATCTCCCCAATATGATTCATTTCCACATAACAACTATACTCGAAGTCAATATCTATTAGCTTCCATTTCAAATTCAATTTAACCTAAGGGTCTTTGTATTAAATCATAGTGGAGTTATTTATCAATAATCCATTCCCTATGAAGGGTCGCACCTATCAACCTATGTCTAACCTTTACTTTGATGTCATTGGCCCTTGGGCATTCAACACATTTTCATGTATTTATATTAAAAGGATTCGAATAGGTTTTTTCTCCCCACGAGGCATCCTTGACCCTTTTACAATTCCTAGGTTCTCATTTTCTTCCCATAACATCATCTCCTACACGATTTGGTTATGAGCATTGGATGGATTTAATTTACATACTTTTATGTTGATGACTATATCATACTTATGGCTATTCGATGATGTGGTATTCATAATTTTCATAAGGTCTGGGTTGATATCATCACATTTTATTGTACATATGTTTCATATCAGAAATTAATGTGAAGATTGCACGTATTCATTGAGCTTCCACGTATGGCGTCCTGATAGAGTCGATTCGATGTGTATGGTAATTGAGATGTGATAGTACTTCTCCACATCAGATTTTCTAAGACTCTCGGTTTCATGGTATTGGTTGGGATGGGTTTCATCCCATTCCCATTCACATGCTATACCTCCACGTCGATCTGGCAATCGCCATGCCAGACTACGCTAGATACAAGGCAATCTTCATCATACGACAGAACGCCGAAAACTTCATTATGTAGCTTGTCACAATAAATGTTGAACAACTGGTGTAAATGCAACCTCCAGCCCTTCGATCCATGGCTTCACCTTTGTGATTTTGCCATGTGGACGGCGGCGATCCTCTAACCGTGTTAGGGTTCTAGATTTTGATATGATTATATAATTCTTTGTTTTTGTGTGAGGTCAGTTTCTTCGTTCTTCATTTGGTGTGTTCTCCTCTTTACTTCGAAGCTCTGCACGCGGAGGTATTCACTCGTTGGCTTGCCCATCAGTCCGGCTGTTTACCTATGCATGGGAAAATTTACCAGGTATGAGCCTTATACTCACGTCGTTTGTTTTGTATTGGAGATCATATTCGGCTTTCAGAACTTGCCATACATCTTTCTCTGTGGAAGTCTCGAACGATGATGATGCAGATTGATCTCGTTCTTGAAATTGCATTTATGGTTTAGTCTAGTTTGGGTCCATCTAAGCAGCCTCTCATGGCAGATCCTGTACCAATATATGGATTTAATTCTCTCTTGTTTATTTTCGTCACTGTCTCTGCACCTATGGCGTCAAACCTATGGTTAACGAGACTTGATAATACCACGCAGGGTTTCTTAATAAGTATATCACTGTTCTTCCTTTGTGACTTGAGCGCTGAGTGTGGATAGTGAGATGTTGCCTCGGCTCGGCTCTTCGCAGGAGAGCGATAGTCCTCAGGTAAGAACTGTTTGAGGTTTTGTTTTTATTATGTTTTCTCTGCATTTTACTATTTATCTTCTGGATTCTAATTCATTAATAGTCTTCTTTTAACCTTGGTGTAGAGAAATCGAAAGGAACGTGGGTATTCGTTGGCAGGTAACCCCTTCTCGTCTTGTTAAATTTCTTTATTGGAACAATTTGCTATCAACTATTCCATTGACTGATTCATTACCTTGGCTGCGGTTCTACAGGTAATGTATACTCCACACACATTCCATCGTCGGCAGCTATGAGCGACTTCCTTTCATTTAATATTAATTTTTCCTCCCTTGACATTTCAGGTCGGTATATGCCTATGCGGACAGAACCCTCCTCTCGTCGCATTGTTCCACATCGTTTATGTGGATTAATTAACTCTCTTAGGGTTTAAATAGTGTCCATTGAAGATCTAGACTCTGTCAGAGTCAGAATATTAATAATTTTTAGTCGTATGATAGCACTCCTTAAGTGGTTTAAAATTTGAATGAGAATATGGTCTCTGTTACCAGACTCTGGTCCGAAAGACTCAGATTTTGTGGCGTGTATCTGGACATTTTTATTCCTTGTCACTGATATTCTTGTTTTTCCATAATTTCAAAGAAGCTACAGCTTATTAACTTATGGACTATCTCATGCTACCTCGCATGAAATTATTTGTTCAGTGTGAGTTAATACGGTTTAAAAATAATGAGTTATTCATCCTTTAAATTGCTTATCACAGTAGTGACTGTAACTTATCTCAGTCTCTTTATAGCCAGTTTTTTTTTTTCTTTTCGATTTGTATAGTGACTCATGGCTATCTGTTATATATATTTTGTATGACTCCTACAGGAGACTCTCAGGATTTCTGGGAATTTATATTCCCATTTGAAAAACTTTGTGTGAAAATTTAAATGGTTCCCTGTAGCTATATATCTCTAAATTCTTTTGCTATTTATTTGTCATGAGAGAACAGTCCCATTATATCCATTTTTAGATTGAATTTATTTACTTATACATACCTATATATATATATATATATATATATATATATATATGGACGAGGTTTTATGTACCTATTCTTAAATATATATATATCTATTTAGATATGTATAAGGTACAGGTACTATTTTGTTTACAGTTTTCCATACACTTCTAACTTTCCATGTTATGTATTTCAATGGGGTCTCCTTTTGTCTTTCTTGTGGGCTACTCCCATATCTTTCATACATAAATCTCCTTTCCTAGTTATTTCTACAGATGTTGGTCATGTTTTGTTTCATTTCCTTACTATTTAAAACATATATGCAATACCAACATTTCCTACTCTTCCATTCAATTCTTATTCAAGGAAATAGTAAATATTTAAAATGTTGAAATACACAGGTGTTGAAATTGTTATAAATCTCTGCTCTTCACTTAGAAATTAATTAAATGAATACTTCTATACTCTATACATTTACTTTCTCACTATCTATAGATTTAGAATTTTCCTCACAGTGAGGACTAACTGTATTCCATTTCCCATAGAAATAGATTAAATTTACAAATTTGTGTATTATGAGGTACTAGAAATCCCTAGATTTAAACTTAAATATTGGTTTAAAGATTCTGGAAAATTTCTCCTCATTTTCCCAGTTCCTACAACTATGCAGAATTGAGAAGGTTAATTCTTTTCTTAACTCTGTAAATGTATGGAACAATATTCAAACTTCAAAAAAACAATATAAATAACTCTAATTGATTCCATCACAATTAGATATTCAAATATTCTTAATTTTTGTAAGCATACCGCTTTGGAAATTGACCAGTCCTCCCAACCTTAGAATTCGTCTATCTCCAAAATTCACCCCCGAGCTAGGATCCCTCCAAGGACAGATCAACCTCAATCTGTTTAGGAGTAGCTTATTTAAGCTATTGTTCTCCAAAGCCTGTTTCGAATTCTGCATCCATAATATTAGGATGCTTTTCTTCCTGTTTGCCCAAGCTTCCCATTTTAGGGATTTTTTAAAGCTGGTTTATGCTTTTCCCAGCTTTTTATCTCTTCCCAACTACTCTCCACATCATTGGGGAAACTAGATTTTCCTCAAAATCTAATTTAGAAATTCTTTCAAGGATTTTTGAAAGATTGTGGCGAAAGTATTTGCCTTTATCCATCCTCATGGATTTAGCAAGTAATCTTATAATTCTCATTTTGCTCAATCTGCAAAAAGTCATTTTATTCATTTTCTGAAATTAAATATTTAATTACATCCACAAAATACTTGTCCTTTGGGGTCCACTCCCCTTAGGATTAAAGTTCAAATGTCTAGTTTTAAATTTCAAACACATAAACTATGGGTGTTACATTAAATTATTTATCCTTAGGATTTTTTTATTTCTTGGTTTATAGTATTAATATTTATTCAATATTAAACCCTTGGGTATATTTGTTCTTAGGTTTTTTGTTTTTAAATATTATTTCATATGCTTTATTAATCTATTTAGTTTAATATGTTAATTCTTAGAGTTTATTACTTTCTTATATTTTTGGGTTTAAAGTATTATTATTTATGAGGGTTTTTTAATCTCTTGAGATTAAATTATTTATTCTTAGGGTTTTTTTATTTTTTGGTTTATAATATTAATATTTATCCTTTGCTTCACCAATTACTTCGGTTTATAATATTAAACCCTTGGGTTTATTAGTTCTTTTGGTGTAAAATACTAATAATCCCATGAGATATTGGTAAGAGATATAAACTCATTATAATATTAATAAATTATTATTATTATGTTATAATAGAATTATATTATAGTTTGAGTTAAAACTATTAATGTATTGAAATAATTTAATAATATATTTTTATTATATATTTTACTATTGAATAATATAATATTATATATTCTATTATTTTATATATATATATATATATATATATATATATATATATATATATATATATATATTTCAACTTAATATATAGTATGTATATAGTTAATATTATTAATATATTATAAATAAATATTATATATAAAATATTTTGGTGATTTTAATCATAAATATATAATATTTATTTTAGTGAAATATATGTGGTGGGTAGTGGATATAGGTCTATCGGCATATATCAATAACATTGATAAATGTGATTGTGCTAGTTGATACTTATTGAAAACTTTAGACGAAGGTCTCTAGGAGTATAGGAGTTTAGAATGCCACCATAATAATAAGATGATTTGGATGAGAGCACTAACCGTAGGAACTATACTTAATGAAAATTGAAATGGTAAGGATCTATACAATAGGTTTTAAGTCTCCTTAAGCGAAGAAAAGAAAACTCTCATTTGTGCTAGACCTTCTCAAAAGGATACTCTTCAATAAGGAAACCTTATAGTATGAAAAGTAGAGACTGAATAGCCCATTCTTCATGCTTAATTGACAGTTATCTAGTGGTAATGGTAGAAATACCGAGACACAACATAATCTTGTGAAACAATTTCGGCAAGACAGGAAATCTTGTTAAAACTAGCATAAACATTTAACCGTACGTTAAAGAAATGAGGGGTATAGTAAAGTGCGTGAGGTGCGATTAGAAAATCAACTCAATAAGTCAGTGAAATAAATTAGTATAATACTAATAACCTACCCCTAACACCACACCTTTTGTATATATAATGAAATAACAAAAAAAAACTAATGAATTATAGACAACGTGAAATTCAAGAAATATAATTATATTCAATAATCAAGGCGAGTGCGAGAACAAAAGTAGAATAGACAAACTGGAAGCCGATTTTAACTTTTCTGTTGAGGTTCAGTCAAAGGTATTTATGTACAAGTCCATGATAGGAAAAATAAAAACAAAATAAAATATAATAGAGTGTCGTCTGAGTCCTCATAATGTATCTGATGCTCTAAATAAACCCTATCAACAACAATAATAAATTACAAGTTGATCTGTGCGCGCCTGGTGCCAAACTGTTTAAAATACCTACTAGGGTCCTCACTACTAGCGCGCCTTTGCACAACCTGTGGAGAATTTATGTATATTCCCCAGAAGTAGATAGTTGATGGGGTGGGAGGAGAAACCATGAACTGACTTGTATGATGATGAAGAGTATTAGAATTCGTGTCAAAATCCTGCCAGAGAAAGCATGGATGAAAAGGAAATCACCAAGATACCTGCGTCTAGAAAAAAATCTTTGTGATTAATTGTTAAAAAGTAAAATAAGTTGAGATTTGTGAATTTTGGTGGACAGAAATGGAAAGGATGTAAAAGGTTTTGACGCCTGGGATGTGGAAGAGAAACGATTGGGTGTCCTTCGCATCCTGGACTGATAAAATATTATAGGGTTTAGATTATCATATTTCATCGTAAATACAAATCATTGAAACCCAGGAAAAAAATTGAATAAGAGAAATAAGGGATGAGGCCTCTATACCTATGAAACTGCAAGAATAACTCTAGGTTACCATTGTCAGTATAACTAACTCTGTAATCGCTCATGCCAAAAGAAATGAAGAAAGAGGTTAAATATCTTTCTTAAAATATGGAAATACGCTAACTGTAAATGGAAGGGGAACGTGAGCTCGAAATTCTACCTGCAAAAAGAGATAATGAAAGGCTCGATACATAGGCAGTGGTAGCCTCTCAAAATTCGAATCAATCTGCCAACATTATTAGTTAGAAAACAAAACTCCCAATAAAATATAAAGCTACCAAAGTTAATATGGTTAGAGGGGATGAAGATAGTAACAAACCTAGTAAACGAATTTCCTGTTGAACCATATCGACAAAGGAATATATGCAAGTATCTTTTCTATCAACATAAAACCTCCATAATTAAGCAAGAAAACGAGACGCTCGACATCGAAACCTGCATCAATAAATGCGCATAAGGGCTACTCCAGAAATCCAAATTAGATAATTACGAACTTGATAAAGCACACTAAGTAATACATGAGTTATATCAAATCTATAAAAAAATCATGGGCAATGTGATACTTGGAATCACCACTGTCATTTTGGAACCCTTATCAATACAATGTTATTTTCCAACAAAAGAAGAGACAATGGCGGAATAACCTGGAATAGTAAAGAAAAACTAAGCTTGGGTTATAACGTTTCGTAATAAAATCTTACCAGAAAGGTCCAACATTAGAAACTAGTAGAAGAAGGATATACCAGCGCAGTGGTGATGCAATGCAGTATCGAATGTCTCGGGGAAAATACCCTATACTACGTTAGGGTATGGAATATTCGATCGACGTCGTTGGATGGCATTGAGTAATCTCAACCATTCACCTCATTAGTACATTTCCCTTTGCTGTTAGTTGCTTTTCCATGCATTTTCATGTGCCTTCCCATGTGTTGTCACGTTAACTCACTAAGGAGTAAACAGGTAAGTAAGTCCAATGCATTGTAGTCACATGGGCGCTAGAGAAAGCGTGCGAGAATATGGTGGGGTATTATAAATAGTTAAATGAACTACTCTAGTGTGGTTGAGAAATAATATAGAATTATGAATGTTGTAAAGGAGGATAGAGTGCTTAGCAGATTTGAAGTGATAGTGCATAAACTATTAAAAGTCATAGTGCATCAAAAAATTAAAAGTCATATCACCCACTCAATATTATAGTGGAATAACAGAAGGAAACTTTATGACTCAAAGATAATACTACCGCGCTTTAGGTTAATGTACATTGATTATGTAATAACAATAATAGGGTGTATGTGACATGGTAGCACAACCTATAGAGAAGTAACTGGATTACGAGCTTATAATTATAACCTTGTAATTAGAGTTCAACCTCTAACCTCGATCTCATGTAAATATATTTAAGGATTTTATATGGTTTGACGTGGCTGGACCAAAAGAATAGTAAGAAGAAACCAAGATAACCTATGAGTTATATGATGAAAGTTAAAAAAGAAAAAGAAAAAAAATATGGTACGGAGGATTGTGACAAATGGTATTAGAGCTTAGGCTTAGCCTTGGGCCTAATGGGCTCGTTAAACAAAAACTCTAGTTAAACATTTAGTCACCTCTTTTAAAGTAACAGAAAAAGAGAGCGCCAAAAGAAGAGACCCTCGATGGGATCAAAAGGTCAAATGTTGAAACAATGAATTGAAACCTCACTCTTAAAGGAGGTTGGAAATTGTTAGGAATGGCATTGAAACATGACCTATATGTAAAGAACATATTTAATTATATAAAATATAATCCATAATTCCATAGTAGTCCAGATTTAATGAAGCACAACTCAAAATGATATCATATAATTTCTCTAGTGAGGGAAATATAATGGTTTAAGGTCTCGTATTAGATGGGTGTGAGGGTCACTAGTGATGAGGTTCCTAAATCTTGAGATGTTTTACTAATTGTTGCCCATCTTGATAGTCAAGTTATTCTTGTCTAGTCAAGAAATCATTGGGTGTTATTAGACCCCTCCCACTTTGAAGAGAAATGGAAGGGAAGGGAATACTTAAGGGACGATTGAGAGGAATAACTGAAAACAAGAATAACAGAGTTTGGCTGCGTGTTGTAGCAGCCTGAAGATTGGCCCTTCCATAATGGTAATGTCAGGATCCAATTTAAGGGTGACAGTTGCATGCAGAAAGTCTCTTGTTCACAACCAAATTGTGGGATCATCTTTGATTAAAAGATAAATTTTCCATCTCTCCTCACAAATTGCAATTTTATTCTAAAATCTGATATGGACGTATGTGTAAGCTGTGTGGCTGAGAATGAAATTTACCTTATTCAAAAATATGTCTATCTGAGGCTAGGAAATCTATACTCCTCAGTTGTTTCTTAATTCCAGCACAATTGACGAGTTGTACTCATGCTTTTTTTTTTTTTCGAATACCTATGAGGATGCACTGTAACACCCCTGGTTTATGTGTTTAAAATTCAAAACTAGACATTTGAACTTTAATCTAAAGTGGAGTGGACCCAAAAGAACAACTATTTTGTGGATGTAATTAAATATTTAATTTGAGAAAATACATAAATTAATGATGTGCAGATTGACCAAAATGAGAATTGTGAGATCACTTGCTAAATCCATGAGGATGGATAAAGGCAAATACTTTCCCCACAATCTTTAAAAAATCCTTGAAAGAATTTCTAAATTGGATTTTGAGGAAAATCTAGTTTCCCCAATGATGTGGAGAGTAGTTGGGAAGAGGTAAAAAGTTGGGAAAAGCATAAACGAGCTTTAAAAAAATCCCTAAAATGGGAAGCCTAGGCAAACAGGAAGAAAAGCATCCTGATATTCTAGACGCAGAATTAGAAACAGGCTTTGGGGAACAACAGCTTAAATAAGCTGCTCCTAAACAGATTAGAGGTTAATCTGTGCTGGAGGTGGTCTCAGCTCGGGGATGAGTTCGGGAGATAAAGGAAATCTACGGTTGGGAGGACTGGTCAGTTACCAAAGTGGTATGCACATAGTGTTATGAATGAAAAAGAAAATCAATAATTGTTGACATTCATAAGAGTTGATGACTATATCTATATTTTAGTTAATTGTCTTGTTATGTTCCTCGTATCCCATAAATTTACATAATAGTAGAGTAGTCCAACCCTTCTAGTTCTGCATGGTTGTAGGAACTAGGAAAATGAGGCAAAATCACCCAGAATTTCTAAACCAGTTTTGGTCTAAATCTGGAGATTTTAGTACCTCATAATTTATAATTTTGTAACTTTAATCTGCTTCTGTGGGGAAGGGAATACAATTAAGAAATTTTGTAATAAAAATTCTAAGACAGTAGGAAAATGAATGTATATAGGACTAAATTATTCCCTTATTGAATTCTTTATAGGAGGTATAGATTTAGATGGAATTTACAAACAGCAGTGCATGTTAAAAGGTAGATACTCTAATCTATTCTCAAAGAATTGAATGAAAGAGTATGAAATTGTAGCACTGCTTAAACTATCTTACAGATTAAAGAAATGAAACTATAGATGGATATTAACCCTAGAAATGAAGTATGTATAAAACTATGGAAATAACCCCCTTGGAAATAGGGAGGATCTGATTTAGTTGCATAATGAAAATATTTGGCATGCATAGAAACTATAAAACCAATTCACTAACTGCAATTTATATAGATACAGATAGATATATATATATGTCAATACTGCAGAAAATAACAACCAGATATCCATTAGTCTATATATATCTATCCGTGGAAAAATCAGTAGACATTTATACATTAGGACAGCTTGATGATGAATACAACAGAACCAACAATTCGAAGTATACAGTTACTCGGTACCATTAACCTTACCTAGGAAGCTGTCACCCTCCTAAGAAGACAGAGATTTCCTGTAGGAACCATACAACATATACCAATAATAGACAATGCTAACTTTCATTTACTGAGGCACTGTAAATTCATAAAAGATGACAGTAAAAAGATATATACATATGAAATTCATAATTATGTTAAGAAGGTAAAAAGGGAAATAACACATAAATGTTGCAATCAACTTAAATCAACACAAAACAAGTAATTGAGGGCAAGACACAGGAAACCTCCATAAAATAATAGGTTGGAGATTCGTGAAGCTCATACGAAATTATCAAAGATATCAGTGAAGAAGACTGGCCACTTTCAGCATATACATATCAGAGGTCGAGCCTCTTGGGCAAAAGTCCTTTAATAGATCCCATGCTCACTTCAAAAACAAATAAAAATTTTAAGATGTTGAAAGAATATTATCATACGAAGGGAAATTGTTAATAGTGACAGTCTCTGACAAAGTCTATAAAATTACAATAGACTGCTAAAATATTAAGAAATTAACTGTTCCGCATAAACGAGGTGGAACAATGCGACGAGAGGATGGTTCTCTCTGCACAGGCATATACCGACGTGAAACGTCAAGGGAGGTGAAATTAATATCAACCAAAAATGAAGTATCTCATAGTTTCCGACAATGAAATGCGTATGGAGTATGCATTACCTGTAGAAACGCAGTCATGATAGTGGATCTATCAATAGAATAACTGATAGAAAATTTTAACAATAGAGAAATTTAGCAAGATGAGAAGGGGTTACCTGCCAAAGAAGACCCTCGTTCCTTCTGAGTTCTCTGCAACAAGGATAGAGGCAGAATATTAATGAATTTGAAAGCGAGAAGGTTAATAGTAAAATGAAAAAAAAAAAAAAGATACAAAATAAAAATAAAACCTCATGAAGTTCTTGCCTGAGGGCTATGGCTCTCCTGCAAAGAGACGAGCCAAGTTAGCATCTCACTATCCAAACTCAGCACTCAAGTCACAAAGGACGAACAGAGGTACATCTATTAGGAAACCCTGCGTGGTATTATTAAGCCTCGTTAACCATAGGTTTAATGCAATCAACGCAGAGACAGTGACGAAAAGAAACAAGAGAGAATAAATCAATATCTTGGTACAGGAGACTTCCATGAGATGCTGCTTAAATGAACCCAAACGAGACTAAACCATAAACGCAATTACAAGAACGAAATCATTCCGTATCATCATCTCTCGAAACTTCCACAGAGAAAGATGTATAACAAGTTCTGAAAACCGAATATGATCTCCAAGGTAGAATGAAATACATGGGCACAAGGCTCATACCTGGTGTAAATGACGTAAGTAGGCTGGACTGATGGGCAAGCCAACGAGTGAGTTCCTCCGCGTGCAGAGCTTCGAAGTAAAGGGGTGAATAAACCAAACGAAGAGCAAAGAAATTGCCTTCACACAAAAATGAAGACTTATATAACCATACCAAAATCCCAGAAAACCTAACACGGTGAGAGGATCACAGCTGTCCACATGGAAAAATCCCAAAGGTGAAGCCACAGATCAAATGGTTGGAGGTTGCATTTACACCATTCATTTGACATTCAATGTGACAAGCAATACAATGAAGTCATGGAATTTTGGATGTATTATAGAGATTGCCTTGGTTCCAGGGTAGGCTGGCGTGGCGATTGCCAGAACAACGTGGAGCTATATCATGTGACCATGGATGGGATGAAACCCATCCCAACCAATGCAATGAAACCGAACATCTTACATAATCTAACGTGGAGAATTATTATAACGTCTCAAATTCCATACTACGTTAAATCGACTTTACCAGGTCGTATTACGTGGAAGCCCAAGATAAATGAGTTCAATCTCGACATAAATTCCGACGTAAATGATATGTACAACAAATTTGGAATGATATTGACACAGACCTTGTGAAATCTATGACTACCGAGTCATTGAATAGCCATAAGTGCCATATGAGCCTAGATCTAAAAGTAGGTGAATTAAATCCAGCTAACGTTCATATATTATAAAAGCATGGGAGCAAAGATTTCGTAAAGGATGCCATGACCAACGTGGTTATAATCTAGTTGACCCCCTTATATATGTATATAAAGACATAATAATATGTTTAATGTTCAAAGGTTCAATGATATCAAAATGAAGGTAAGACATAGGTTGATAAGGGTGACCTTTCATAGGAAGTGGGTTAGTATAAATAAATCCACTATTATTTTAGTACAAATACATATTAAATTGGATTGGAAATTAAATCCAGTAGAAATTGATTTGGATATAGTTTGATATGTGGAAATAAACCATATTTGGGGAAACAAATATGATTTAACCAGATATAACTCAAAATATTATAGTCTAATATTTTGTTGGAATTATTCTTAAAAATATAGAATGCAGAAAAAAAAAATTTGGTGGGATGGTAAATGGGAGGTGTGAAAAATGGTATCGGAGCCCAAGTTATAAAATTGGGTTGTTGTCATTGTGCACACTGTTGCTGTGTGTTCACTATATAAATTGATTTCTGTGGGAAAAAAAAAAATTATATATATTTTTATTTTTACTGACCTATGTTGTGTAGTGTACAGTGGTGCAGGAATGGCAGAAAGTGACGAAATTTATGTTGATCTGCGTGATTAGGATAATACACTAGATCCCAATGCGGCCATGATGGCTATGTTGCATAGGTTGCAACAAGAATTGGCTGAGATAAAAAGCCAGAATGAAAGATTTTCATTAGCCAGTGAGGAGCAGGAAAAGCTCATCAGAGAATTAACTTCGCGGAACAACCAAGAAGGCGAAGGTTTCGTGAAGAGGAAGACTGATGAGTCTAAGGATGATGATGTTGCTATGCATGAGTATAAGAAGAAAAAGGAATTACAGGGGGAATTCTGAAAGATCAAACCTCCCTCCTATGATGGGGAGAAGGAGGAAGATGTTGAAGCCTGGTTGTTGAACATGATTAAGTACTTCCAGGTCTATGAATATGAAAGCAATCCGAAGGCCAGGTTAGCTATCTACCAGCTACAAGGTAAGGCTACCTTGTGGTGGGAGGAGATGAAAATGGTTCATGCCATTGATGAAAAGACAACTACTTGGGAAGATTTTCAGGTTAAGTTCAAAAACCGCTACTTGAATGAGCGTTATTATGATGATAAAGCAAAGGAATTTCATGAGCTTAGGTTGGGACAACTTACAATTGATGAGTCTGTCACTAAGTTTACAAACCTGTTGAGATATTTTCCTTACATTAGGGAAGAGAAGGCAAAGGTACAGAGGTTTTCGAACTGTTTGCCTGCTGTGTATAAAGAGAAAATTGATTTTTAAAACCCAAAAACCATGGACGAGGCGGTGAGGAAAGCTAGATTATGTTACCAACAGTTCAAAGGCAATACTGAACGTGGAAAAAGTTGGGTAAATAAGAGTGAATTCAAAGGGAAGAAACAGAAACCAGCCTATTTGAAGAATTTTGGCAGGCATCATCAGCGAAAAAAGTTTAATAAACCCAAAGAAAGTCAAACTGCTCAGTCCCAAGTGGCTTTAAAAAAAATAGATGGAGACAATAAAAAGGGAGGCACAGTCAAAATGAGGGAACCTTTGAAATGTTGGGGCTGTGGAGAACCCCATCTTCTGAGGGATTGTCCTCATCGAAACATTCAGATGATTATGAGAGATTGAGAAGCTACAATAGTAAATGACATAGCAAGAAATATACCTGCCATCAGTGCAGCCTTGGAAAATTGACAAGCAGACCATCAAGCTAATATGGTGGAAATGGAGGGTCAGATTTCTGACCAATCTGTCTCTTTTCTGATTGATCTGGGTGCTTCTTTGAGTTACATTAGTCCAAAAATTGTAGAAAAATGTAATCTTAAAACTAAAAAATTTCAGCAGTCATGGTTGGTACAGTTGGCCACTGGAACTAAGAGGAAGGTAACACATAAATTGCCCCAAACGGGAATTAAGTTAAATGATTTTCAAACAGAAGTAAATTTGAATGTTTTTCCATTAGGTTCATACGACTTACTGATAGGAATGGACTGGCTGGAAAATAAGAAGGCCATGATAAACTGTTGGGACAAGACCTTGCATTGTGTAGATGAAGAGGGGAAACCTTTTATTCTCAAGTGAAAATGAAAACCTATCTCTGTAAGACAAATATCAGCACTGCAATTAAAACGAACAACTAGAAAAGGTTACCAAGCTTATGCAGTACATATGGAAGAAACAGAACAGAAAACTGAAGAAACTTTGTTGGATGCCTTACCAGTAGTAAGAGAGTTTAAGGAAGTCTTTCCAGATGAGATTCCTCATATTCCCCCCAAAAGAGAGATTGAATTTTCAATCGATCTGCTGCTGGGAGCAACACCTGTTTCCCGCGCCCCTTATCGAATGAGTCCCCCCGAACTCATGGAACTAAAAATGCAATTATAGGAATTGCTGGATAAGGGTTATATCTGACTCAGTGTGTCTACTTGGGGAGAACCGGTCATATTTGTGAAAAATAAGGATGGAACCTTTAGGATGTGCATTGATTATCGTCAACTGAATAAGTTGACCATTAAAAACAGATACCCCTTGCCCAGAATTGATGATCTTTTTGACCAAGTAAGAGGAGCTTCGGTATTTTCGAAGATTGACTTAAGGACTGGTTATCACCAGCTCAGAATTAAAGAAGAAGACATCAGTAAAACATCCTTTCGAACCAGGTATGGTCACTCCGAATTTGTAGTCCTACCTTTTGGGTTAAAAAATTCCCCTGCCACATTTATGTGCCTAATGAACAGTGTGTTAAATAAGTACTTGGATAAATTTGTACTTGTGTTCATAGATGATATTTTAGTCTACTCAAAAAGTGAGAAGGAACATAAAGAACACTTGAGGATAGTATTGCAAACTCTGAAAGAAAACTAGTTATATGCCAAGTTCAGCAAATGTGAATTCTATAAAGATAAGATCCAATACTTGGGTCATATTATTTCTGAACAAGGGCTGGCTGTTGACCCTGAAAGGATAAAAGCTACTAAAGAATGGCCTGTGCCAACTAATGTCTTAGCAGTGAGATCATTCATGGGGATTTCCGGTTATTATCGCAGATTTGTGGAGATATTTTATGCCATAACACATCCCATAACATCATTACAAAGGAAGGGTGTCAAATTTGAGTGGACTGAAAAATGCCAAAACAGTTTTGACCAATTAAAATTAAAACTTACTACAGCCCCTATACTGAAGATTGCAGATCCTGATAAACAATTTGTTGTATGTACGGATGCCTATAGAGAGGGGTTGGGAGGAGTTCTTTTGCAGGAAAATTCAGTTATTGCATATGAGTCTAGGAAATTCAAGATACATGAACAGAACTATAGTGCCTATGATTTAGAGTTAGCTGCTGTTATTCATGCCTTGAAGATGTGGCGACACTATCTCCTTGGGAAAAAATTTACATTGATGACTGATCATATTAGTCTCAAATAATTCTTTTCCCAAACTGATTTGAATGCGAGACAAGCCAGATGGCTGTATTTTCTAAGTGAATTTGATATGGACATAAAACATATCAAGGGGAAAGAAAATAAAATTGCTGATGCATTGAGCAGAAATGCTTGTCAAAATATAAACATCATTGGAAGTAGTGCCCAGGTTGATGTATAAGATTTAGTGAAAAAAGAAGTAGACCAAGATCCAAATTATGAAACACTACTGGTGAAACTACTAAAGAGGAAGAAGATTGATTTCACTCAAAACCAAAAAGGGCTGATCTGCTACAAAAATAGATTGTATATCCCCAATGTAGAAACTTTAAAAAGGGAGATTTTAGATGAATATCACAAACATCCATATGCAGGGCATCCTGGATATCAGAAAATGTTAACAGCTTTGAAAAAGAAGTTGTTTTGGCCAGGAATGAAAAGAGATGTAGCAGAATATTTAGCTAGCTGCATGGAGTGTCAACTAGTTAAAGTTGAACATCAGCATCCTGTTGGTCTTCTAAACCCCTTGCCGATTGCACAATGGAAATGGGACACAGTTTCTACAGATTTTATGACAGGGCTACCCAAAACTAAATACCAACACGATTCCGTGATGGTAGTAGTAGACACTTTAACAAAGGCTGCACACTTCATACCTGTAAAGTCTACTTTTGGGATAGCTCAAGTAGCAGATGTGTTTCTAAAAGGGATAGTAAGATTACATGGGGTCCCAAAGGTGATTGTTTCAGATAGAGATGCTAAGTTGATAGCAGCCTTTTGGAAAGGTCTATTTGGCAGCATGGGCACTAAGCTGAATTTTAGTACTGCATATCACCCTCAGACCGACAGGCAGACTGAGAGAACTAATAAGATTTTGGAGGATATGCTGAGAATGTATGTGATGGATAGGCCATCAAAGTGGGAAGATTATTTTCATTTAGTTGAATTTGCCTATAATAACAGCTACCAATCCTCCATCAAAATGAGTTCTTTTGAGGCACTCTATGGAAGAAATTTTCGTACTCCTTTAAGCTGGAGCTAGCCAAGGGATAAACTAATGTTTGGACCAGATGCCTTATAAGAGATGGAAAGAATTGTTAAACAGATACAAAGAAACATGAAGACCGCACAAGATCACTAGAAAAACTATGCTAATAAGAAGAGAGTACACCGAGAATTTAAAGTGGGAGAACATGTGTACTTGCATATTAAACCCAAAAAGTGCACACTTTATGCAGGAAGTTGTGCAAAACTGGCTCCTAGATATTGTGGTCCTTTTGAAGTATTAGAAAGGGTGGGACGAGTGGCTTACAAGCTGGCCTTACCACCCCATGTTAGAGTTCATGATGTGTTTCATGTTTCATTATTAAAAATATATATACATGATGCTTCTCACATAGTGGATTGGAATGCGGTACAGATGGAACCAGAAGGGGAGTTTCTGCCAGAACCGCTTCAAATATTGGAGCGGGAAGAAATTGAATTGAGGAACCGAACGGTAGCAAGAGTAAAGGTGCAGTGGAAGCACTTTACTGCTGAAGAAGCTACCTAGGAAAGAGAAGCTAAAGTGATGGAAAGATATCCATTTTTTATTGAAAAATGAATTCTAGTAGTTAAATAACAACACCGAGGACGGTGTTTTCTTTAAGAGGGGGAATATGTAACACCCCTAGTTTATGTGTTTAAAATTGAAAACTAGACATTTGAACTTTAATCCTAAGGGGAGTGGACCCCAAAGGACAAGTATTTTGTGGATGTAATTAAATATTTAATTTGAGAAAATGAATAAATTAATTGTGTGCAGATTGACCAAAATGAGAATTATGAGATCACTTGCTAAATCCATGAGGATGGATAAAGGCAAATATTTTCCCCACAATCTTTCAAAAATCCTTGAAATAATTTCTAAATTAGATTTTGAGGAAAATCTAGTTTCCCCAATGATGTGGAGAGTAGTTGGGAAGAGGTAAAAAGCTGGGAAAAGCATAAAGCAGCTTTAAAAAAATCCCTAAAATGGGAAGCCTAGGCAAACAGGAAGAAAAGCATCCTGATATTCTGGACGCAGAATTAGAAACAGGCTTTGCAGAACAACAGCTTAAATAAGCTGCTCCTAAACAGATTAGAGGTTGATCTGTGCTGGAGGTGGTCTCAGCTCGGGGCTGAGTTCAGGAGATAGAGGAACTCTACGGTTGGGAGGACTGGTCAAATACCAAAGTGGTATGCACATAGTGTTATGAATGAAAACAAAATCAATAATTGTTGGCATGCATAAGAGTTGATGAGTATATTTGTATGCTAGTTAATTTTGTTGTTATGTTGCTGGTATCCCATACATTTACAGAATAGTAGAGTAGTCCAACCCTTATAGTTCTACATGGTTGTAGGAACTAGGAAAATGAGGAAAAATCACCAAGAATTTCTAAACCAGTTTTGGTCTAAATCTGGAGATTTTAGTACCTCATAATTTATAATTTTGTAACTTTAATCTGCTTCTGTGGGGAAGGGAATACAGTTAAGAAATTCTGTAATAAAAATTCTAACACAGTAGGAAAATGAATGTATATAGGACTGAATTATTCCCTTATTGAATTCTTTATAGGAGGTATAGATATAGATGGAATTTACAAAGAGAAGTGCATGTTTAATGGTAGATACTCCAATCTATTCTCAAAGAATTGAATGAAAGAGTATGAAATTGTAGTACTGCTTAAACTGTATTACAGATTAAAGAAATGAAACTATAGATGGATATTAACCCTAGAAATGAAGTATGTATAAAACTATGGAAATAACCCCCTTGGAAATAGGGAGGATCTGATTTAGTTGCAGAATGGAAAGATTTGGCATGCATAGAAACTATAAAACCAATTCACTAACTGCAATTTATATAGATACAGATATATATATATATATATATATATATATATATATATATATATATATACTGCAGAAAATAACAACTAGATATCCATCAGTCTATATATATCTATCAGTTAAAAAATCAGTAGACATTTATACATTGGGACTGCCCGATGATGAATACAAAAGAACCAAAAATTTGAGGTATACAGTTACTGGGTACCATTAACCTTACCTAGGAAGTTGTCACCCTCCTAAGAAGACAGAGAGTTCCTGTAGGAACCATACAACATATACCAATAATAGACAATGTTAACTTTCATTTACTGAGGCACTGTAAATTAATAAAAGATGACAATAAAAAGATATATACATATGAAAGTCATAATTATGATAAGAAGGAAAAAATGGAAATAACACATAAATGTTGCAATCAACTTAAATCGACACAAAACAGTTAATTGAGGGCAAGACACATGAAACCTCCAGAAAATAATAAGTTGGAGATTTGTGATGCTCATACGAAATTATCAAAGATATCAGTGAAGAAGAATGGCCACTTTCGGGATATACATATCAGAGGTCAAGCCTCTTGGGCAAAAGTCCTTTAACAGACCCCATGCTCACTTAAAAAAAAAAAAAAAAAATTTAAGATGTTCAAAGAATATTATCATACGAAGGGAAATTTTTAATAGTGATAGTCTCTGACCAAGTCTATAAAATTACAATAGACTGCTAAAATCTTAAGAAATTAGCTGTTCCACATAAACGAGATGGAACAATGTGACGAGAGGATGGTTCTCTCCGCACAGGCATATACTGACCTGAAACGTCAAGGGAGGTGAAATTAATATCAACCGAAAATGAAGTCTCTCATAGCTGCCGACGATGAAATGCGTATGGAGTATGCATTACTTATAGAAACACAGCCATGATAGTGGATCTATCAATAGAATAACTAATAGAAAATTTTACCAATAGAGAAATTTAGCAAGACGAGAAGGGGTTACCTGCCAAAGAAGACCCTCGTTCCTTCCGAGTTCTCTACAACAAGGATAGAGGCGGAATATTAACGAATTTTAAATCCAGAAGGTTAATAGTAAAATGGAAAAAAAAGATACAAAATAAAAATAAAACCTAATGAAGTTCTTGCCTGAGGGCTATCGCTCTCCTGCGAAGAGAGGAGCCAATTTAACATCTCACTATCCAAACTCAGCGCTCAAGTCACAAAGGAGAAATAGAGGTATACCTATTAAGAAACCCTACGTGGTATTATTAAGCCTCTTTAACCATAGGTTTAACACAATCAACGCAGAGACAGTGAGGAAAAGAAACAAGAGAGAATAAATCAATATATTGGTACAGGAGACTGCCATGAGATGCTGCTTAAACGAACCCAAACGAGACTAAACCATAAACGCAATTACAAGAACGAAATCATTCTGTATCATCATCGCTCGAAACTTCCACAGAGAAAGATGTATAACAAGTTTTGAAAACCGAATATGATCTCCAAGGTAGAATGAAGGACGTGCGCACAAGGCTCATACCTAGTGTAATTGCCGTAAGTAGGCCGGACTAATGGGAAAGCCAACAAGTGAGTTCCTCCACATGCAGAGCTTCGAAGTAAAGGGGTGAATAAACCAAACGAAGAGCAAAGAAACTACCTTCACAAAAAAACGAAGACTTATATAACCATACCAAAATCCCAGAAACCCTAACACGGTGAGAGGATCACAGCCATCCACATGGCGAAATCCCAAAGGTGAAGCCACGGATCGAATGGCTGGAGGTTGCATTTACACCATTCGTTCGACATTCAATGTGATAAGCAATACAATGAAGTCACGACATTCTGGATGTATTATAGATATTGCCTTGGTTCCAGGGTAGGCTGGCGTGGCGATTGCCAGAATAACGTGGAGCTATATCATGTGACCGTGGATGGGATGAAACCCATCCCAACCAATGCAACGAAACCGAATGTCTTACATAAGGTAACGTGGAGAATTAGTATAATGTCTCAAATTCCATACTACGTTAAATCGACTTTACCAGGTCATATTACGTGGAAGCCCGAGATAAATGAGTTCAATCTCGACATAAATTCCGATGTAAATGATATATACAACAAATTGGGAATGATATTGACGCAGATCTTGTGAAAACTATGACTACCGAGTCATTGAATAGCCATAAGTTCCATATGAGCCTAGATCTAAAAGTAGATGAATTAAATCCAGCTAACGTTCATACCTCAGGTATATGTATTTATCCCTTAATTCCATAAGATGATAATTTATCTATATTGATCCCATAATTATATAAGATGATAATGAGGAATGAATATACCTCTAGGAAATTGATAAAATTAAGATAGGTAGTTTTGGAAACTAATGTATCAAAATTGCAGAAGTAAAATAGGGTACAGATTGCCCAGGAATGCAATTCCAAAAGAATCTTTTGTTTTACGTGGAAAAATGATTCCTTATGGTACAAAGATCCCTTATATATTTGTCATAATTCTCAACTAAAACAAATTATTTTTTTGGAATTCCACACTTCTCCTTTAGGACGACACTGAGGGTTTTTAAAAATGGACCACAGGTAGAAGAATTATTTCTTTTGGGATGGCCTTAAATATAATATTAAAAATTTTGTGGCGGAATGTTTGGCTTTCCAGAAAAATAAAGTTGAGAAAATTAAGACCCTGGGTCTTCTACAACCTTTATCCGTTCCAAGTCAACGTTGGGAGGAGATTTCAATGGATTTTATCATAGGTTTACCTATGTCCGAAGGAAAGAGTGTCATCATGGTGGTAGTTTATAGACTTACCAAGTATGCATATTTTTGTGCATTATCTCATCCATTCAAAGAAAGTACAGTTTCTACTAAAATTATGGACAAAATTCAAAATGTACATGGAAACCCAAATATTATTGTGAGGGACAGAGATCCCATTTTTACTGGAAATTTTTCGAAAAAGTTATTTTCTCGTTTGGGTACTCAACTAGCTCATAGCTCAACTTATCATCCTCAATCCGATGGTCAAAATGAGATAGTGAATAAATGTTCTTAAGGATATCTTCATTGTTTTGTATCTGATAAAAAAACATAATGGGTCAAGTGGTTACCTCTCGTTGAATGGTGGTATAACACTTCCTTCCATATTGCAGCAAAAATGACCCCATTTATGGAACTTTATGGATATCATCCACTGTCCATCACATCATATTTAAGAGAAAATTCTAAGATTCAAGCATAGGAATATCACACTGAGTATCAACAACAATTTCTCCAACTCTTAAAGGATAACCTAAATTTGGCACAAAATCGAGTAAAACAAGAGGCAAATCAACATCATAGTGAGAGAATTTTTGATGTAGGAGACTGAGTATTTTTACGGCTACAACAATACAAACAAAGGTTCATCAAGCAAGCTAAGAAGGGTAATAAACTATCTCCTAAGTACTATGGTCCTTACAGGGTGTTGCAAAAGATTGGTATAATGGCATATAAATTAGAGCTTCCTGCTCCTTCGCAAGTGCATCCAGTTTTCCATGTTTCATGCTTTCAAAGGTTATAGGTGAAAAACCTCCAATTCAAACAATATTGCTAGAACTTAATGAGGAAGTAAAAATCATATTGGAACCTGAAGCAGTCACGTAAAAAAGAACTCGATAGCTATGAAATCGGTCAAATTCAGAGTATCTCATCAAGTGGAAGAACTTAACCACTAAAGATTCTATATGGGAGGATGAAAATTTTATACAGAAGCACCCAGAGCTAATGAAGCATTGAGGACAAAACGTTTCTTAAGGAGAGGGGCATGTTAGGTCCCTATATTACTAGTTTAGTTTCTTATTGTTATTAGTATAGCCCCCTTCTTGTTATTTTTGTAACCCCATAACCCCAATATTGTTATTATTGTGCCCTTACATTGTTATTTTTAGCTCAGCTAGGATTATATTGTGACCCCATGGACTCATATATATATAAGGAGATTTTTTCATTTGTATCATCGAATAATTTTTCATTTATGTAATGTAAAGGAGGTAGCCCCTTCAAAGTGGTTGAATTCTAAGACGTTGATCTCTCTTTTATTTTATTTTTGGAGCTGGTTTCATAACACAGTGGGAAAAAAACTCCTACTCTTTGAAATGCCATAGGAGGCTTTACCTACTGACTAATGGTAACTATGAATATTTCATTTAAAATAAAGCTTTGATGTTTACTTAGTATTATGAAAATGATATTAACATTACTGATAAGAGGTGGATAAGGTGACTAGTGGAGGAAATTATTGGAATCAATACAATTGGAGTGGAAGAACATACATTTATTCTTACAACTTAGGAAGAAGAATTGAAAATGAACAGTCATAGGAAAACAACAAGAAATATTACACCCATGACCTCACAAACAGTAGTATCATTGCATTAAAAAAATTCTATCACTGTTGTAAGCTTGTATTTTTTTTTTTATGGCTGCCTCTTACAAAATGTAGTGGATGTTGTAGAAAATCAAGGGAGGTGTGGTAATGGAGAACACTTCTACTACTAACAATAAAAATGCTTCAGCATAGAGTTGAGTTGTCACTCAGGACGATAAAAGGGATCTCTTCAACCATGTGACGAATCTCCCAAGATAAATAAAGACTCACAGAACACTACAATGTGTTAATGAGTGTTATATATTGTACTCGGAAATGAACTACATTGTAAGCTGCATGTAAACATTGGGAAATTGATGTAAGATAAACCTCTTGTTGGTATTTAGTAACACTTAAGCAACAAGATTATTTGGCTAGACTTGGCTTGAAATAGATATGGTGCTCAGATAAAAGCGCCACACAAGAATTTAACCAGATGATAGAGAAAGAGAGTGGGAAAACAAGGATGCAAGACAAGAATTGAGAAACAAACACCGGGGATGGTGTTAATAAAATGGGGGGAGTATGTAATAACCCTTTGGAACTAAAATATTGTTTTTATTTAGATGATTAGAATGACAAAAACTCCATAAAAGGAATGAAAAGTATGTAAACAAATAATTTCTAATAAACAAATTAAGTGAATATGTAGATACTTCCGAATCAAACACCTATAAATAATACTTCCGCCAAATCAATCCTTATTGGGGAATTAGATTGATAATCCCTTCATGATAATATTGGATAATTCCTATTATAGAGAAAATTCTAGATAATCTGAATGGATAGGGGAGAAAGATCCACTAATTTTCTTAGTTGGAGGAAAGATGCTAAGATTACAAAATCCCGAAAGCACTGCAGGAGAGAAATGAGGGATTTTATGGAAAATCCTAGGCAAGTGGATAAAAGGTTCAACAAAATCAGGACATCTCTAATATAAACCTCATCAAGAAGGCAGGGTGATAAATACCCATTGATGGAACAACTGGTGGGAGTTGGTTCGGGGAAATGGTTTCTTAGCTTGACGGTGAAATGAAGCCAACATTTCTAGGTTGGGTGGTGAGAAGGTCTGAACTTCCAAGTACTTCTATCATTATTTTATTAAATATGATTACGTTCTTTGTGATGTTCTTATGTACACTACAATTGGATTCATATTTCTGAAGTAATTGATGATCTATACTAAAAAACTTATTTTTATAGGTTAAATGAATATTGTATGGTGTAATTAGTATATTAATGGTTTTGGTATATCCTCAAAGGAATTTTAAATATACTTTTATTTTATGTGTGTAATGGTAGTGGTTGTCATAGTAAGAAATATAGTTCTAAACTAGAACAAGAAAGATAGTTCTAAATTAATGATGTGCATGTTTAGTTGAAGGTAAACCAAGAGACTATGGTCATTGTTGTATGTGCCTAAAACCTTATAAATTTAATTATACATGCTATTATTCTTATTCACATCACAATGGAGCGAAGTTAGTGCCTTTATAATTGAGAAGAAAAATAAAAGTTAACTAATTTGTAAAATTACACAGGGGTATTTTAGGGTGTGACTCGTAGGAATACTAAAACCATATTCGCTACTATGAATAATTGATTAATCTTTTATACAACATCAAAAATTTATTTCCTACCTTGATAGAAATTATAAAAAAGAAATAAATTAAGCAAGTGTGGAGAATAAATTATTTAGCAAGAGAACTTGTTGTTAACTCAAACCAATAGATCGGAAAACATGATAAAAAAATAGAAAAAGAAATCGTGGCCAAAGTATCCTACATAGAAAATTAATTCGATAGCGTAATTCGAGGTTATTGTTTACCAAGTTAATATGGTGATGTTGAAATTAATAATATATCGGATTATCAAAATACTCTTTTTGTATTTTCTGACTATATATTTATATACATTCATTACAATACTATCCGAGTTTGTAACACCCCTAGTTTTATGTTTTTCTTTCAAGCTAGACATTTGAACTTCAATCCAAAGGGGAGTGGATCCCAGTGGATAAGTAATATGTGAATGTAATTAATTATTTAATTATTAAAAATAAATAAAATAATTCTGTGCATATTGACCAAATGAGAATTATGAGATCACTTGCCAAATCCATGAGGTATGGAAAGAGGCTAAGACTTTCCCTAAAAATCTTTCAAAAATCCTTGAAAGAATTTATTTCTAATTTAGATTTTTGAGGAAAAATCTAGATTTCTCCAATGAGGTGGAGAGTAGTTGGGAAGAGGTAAAAAGATGGAAAAGTAGAAAGTAGCTTTAAAAATCCCTAAATAAGGGAATCCTAGGCAAACATGAAGAAAAGCATCCTGTAATTCTGGATGCAGAACTAGAAACATGCTTTGGGGAGCATAAGCTTAAATAAGCTACTCCAGAACAGATTGGGGTTGGCCTATTCTTGGAGAGGATCTCAACTCAGGGGTGAGTTATGTGGATAAAATAACTCTAAGGTTGGGAGGACTAGTCATCACAGAAGTGGTATGCATGTAAACTTTATAAACAATTAAATTAGATGTTGTTATGAAATGCTGAGCAGTGCTGTAGTGATTATGTTGAGTAATTGTTGTGTTATGAAATTCCATATTTTTAACAGAAATTAAATGGAAGAGACAATTCTTCCAAAATTTTGTATGTTAGTTGGAACAAATCCAGGGAACACTGTCAGCAAGAATCTCTAAACCATGGGGTGGTTTAAATTTGGAGAGAGTATAAAATATTCCCTAGAATATTTACAGTGTAACTTTAACCTGCTTCTATAATGAATAATACATGAATAGAAAAAAAATAATAAACTAGATTCATGTATTAATAACCGGTAGCTGTGGTAGTTTATACCTTATATATGTAGATACATGCACATGAAGTTTAGTACAGACTCAAGAAAGGAGTGGTTTAATTACATTATAAATTAAACTTAAAAATAAATTTGTTTATGAAGTAAACATGACTTATGCATTCATGATAACTTAAAGCCGCTTATACATGTTCAGTTAAAAAATAAATAAAAAAATCAACAGGAAAGCACATATATGAAATATAAGATAAATTTCAGATAGAACTTATAAGCTGCTGGGAATAACAGAGATACACCAGCAAAGCATTAATAAATTATGGTTAGAGGTGCTTACTAGGAACTAGAAATATTGACTGGGTTATACTAAATTCCCATAAAACCTTCAGATCCTCCTCTTACTGATATGAAGTAAATAAATGTGACAATTCTACACTGAGATATAAAATGAGAGTTTATACTTTTTTTGAGTATAAAAAAAAAAAATTATTGATACACAGTTATCATCTTACTATGCCCAGAAAGGTTTGTGTACACTCGCCTAGTAGTTATATATATATATATATATATATATATATATATATATATATATATACCAAAAAATGATAGAACAGAAGGATATTTTGTAGAAATTAGTCATTAAGCTATGTCTGGCAAATTTACAAATTCCAGTATATAAAATAAAACATGAAATTACAGTAGAGAGGAAAATATGATATGAGTATTACCACTAAATAGAGATTGCAGAATAAACAAAGTCTATCAAAAAACTGTTGACATGAAACAGAAGCTGTATATATATATTCTTCTTAAACTAAAAAAACGAGAATATACTGTTCAATAATATATACACAGAAACCATCATAACCTGATTTATATAATCATGATTTATATTCAATCCGAGTCTCTGTTAAAAAATTTATTATTACAATGAAGGACTCTAGGACAATTAGACTTGAAATGTCAAGATGAGTTATAAACGAAACATGTAGAAGACTATTTGTACTCAGACGCAGACACTGTCGATACCGACCTGCAAATAAAAATGGGGAAAGGAAGTTAACTTCGAACAATAGATAGGTTATCAAAATAACATTTCATATTAGCTCTGAAGGAGATTCAAGGGTACCTGAAATAAAACAAGTACGAAGTAAGAAGTATGAAAAAAAATTGTTAAAAATAATTTCACAGGAAGGAGGTATAAATTTTAATATAGGTAAAACAAGAAAGATTATTACCTGGTAATATGAAACCCTCATTCTCAAAAGAGCTGCGAACAAATGGATTCGGGGTTATAAATAGAAATTTCGAGGATAGTGAAGTCAAAAGGAATCAATGGGAACAATTTCATAAATCAAATTTGAGACAATTAGTATACCTATAATATCAGTTGCTCGCATGAGATTGAGACACCTGGAATTCAGTGTAACTGGGCTTGAATCAATGTAAGTAGGGTCATATGAGACCCCACGAAATATCCCTATTATAAATCGATTCCAGCATGGACAATAAAAGTTTAGAGGAAGTCTTTAATGATATCAAAGAGGTTAACTACATTAGCGAAAAAAGTAAATGGAACGATTCCTTTCTCCTTTCAAGAAACGTGTATTTCTACATGCAGAGACTGAGATTAAATATCCAAGACAATAGAGCCACTTTAACTATGGAGATCCTATAAACGAGGCCGAGAACGGCTTAAGAAATTTACGAAATTCTGTATATAAAATTAAAACCACGTGAATGACTGAATTGAAGACATATATAGCCGAGGAGAACGAATATATGAGTTCAGTCATAGAAATAAAATTATCAATACCCAACATTGAAAAGCGACAATATATATGTACCTGAAAGAAATTCATAGGAAGGAAATCGTAAAGCCTAAAAGCTTGGAATGCATAGCTCAAAACTCCACAGGGATGAGCAGCGTCTCATTCTTCATGAGGTAACGATAAAAATAGAAAGCAAAAGAATATCTTCGAAACAATTCAGAGATTAAATATGATTTTTTCCAAAACCCTAACTGGCCTTGGATCATCTCGATCGTCCATGTGTCCACAAATATATATATGGTGTTAAGGGGAAGGGACCATATATCCGTAAGGATTAAATGAATACCTTGGAACGAATATGGTAAATTTTATATATGGGAAGGATGTGAAATATATATGGTTTATATACATAAGAAGGGACATATAAAATTGAAAAAACAAAAACCCATAAGTGTTAGAATACTCTATATGTCGAGTAGTTGACTCAACATAAAAAAAATGTTTAATAGAAGTATACTAAATAAGATATTTCAAAGGTAGTTCTGAATATCTCTGAATGATAAATGAACAGAACTGAATTTCAGAGGTAATATTAGAAAAAAAAAATTATAGGTGGGAAGGAAGACACATTACAGAGTTAAATTATGGATCATTGTGATTTCTATGGACAAAAAATGTAATATAGACGTAATGACGGAAAATCAAATATTTAAAATGGAAAGTTCTCAAATGACATTTCCTGTATAAAATGTATAAGAAATTTAAGATTTGATCAACTACAGTTAACATGGATTGAGTTACTCTATCTGGTTAATTATGTGATTCTTAATAAACTATTTATTGGCCATTTTTCATGCATTGGGATTGAAAATAAAAAAAATGTTATTGTATAAGGATGATACAATAATAATTGATACTTCTCGGAAATTTTAAAGGAGGGTCCATAGGAGTTGTTGAGCTTAGAACACCACCATAGTAAGAACAAAATTGGGATGAGAGCACTAATAGTAGGAACTCTACTTAGCAAAAAATGAAATGGTAGTGATTTTTACAGTAGGTTCTGAGTCTCATTAAGAGAAAAAAAGAAAACACTCATTTTTGCTAAAACTTCTCAAAAGGATACTCTTCAATAAGGAAACCTTAGATAATGAAAAGTAGATACTTAATAGCCCATTGTTTAGTGAAGGCGTGCTTAATTGATTATAATCTAGTGCCAATGGTGGCAATAACGAGACACAAAATAACCTTGCGAAACAATTTCAGCAAGACACGAAAACTTGTTGAAACTAGAAAAATAGTTTAACGATACGTTAAATAAATGCAAGATATATCAAAGTGCATGAGGTGTGATTACGAAATTTACTAAATAATTTGGTGAAAAAAAATAATATAATACTGATAACATACCCCTTACACCACACCTTCTATATCGATAATGAAATAAATAAAAAGACTATATGAATTATAGACGGTGTGCATTGCACAATATATAATTATATTCAATAACTAAGGCGAGTACGAAAAGAAAATTAGAACAGATAAACTTGAAGCCAAATTTAACTTGACGGTTTAGGTTCAGGGAAAATTTATTACATACAAGTCCATGATAATCAAAATTAAAACCAAATAAAATATAATAGACTATTGTCTGAGGCCTCATAATCTAGCTCATGCTCTAAAGCAACCCTATCAACACTGATAATAAATAAAAAAATCATCTGTGTGCATCTGACGCTAAATTATTTAAAAGACCTACTAGGGTACTCACTAAGTGCACATATTTTCACACCCTGTGGAGAATTGATGTATATTCCCCATAAAAATATATTTGATGGGGTTGTAGGAAAAACCATGAACCAACCTGTATGATGAAAAACAGTATTAGAAGTCGTGCTAGAATCTCAACAGAGCAAGCATAGATGAAAAGGAGATTAGAAATATCCCTACTTCCAGAACAAAAATCTTTGTGATTAATTATTAAAAAATAAAATAAGTTGGGATTTGTGAATTTAGGTGGACATAAATGGAAAGGGTGTAAAAGGCCTTGAATTTTTGGATGTAGAAGAACAATGATTATGTCTCCTTCATGTCGAGGACTGATAAAAGATTTTAGGGTTTAGATTATTGTATCTCATAAGAAAGACAAATCATTATAACCGAGGAAAACAATTTAGTTAGAGAAACAGGGGATAAGGCCTCTATACCTATGAAACCGTAGGAACAAATCCAGGTTACCATTGTTGATATAAGTAACTCTATAATCAATGATGCATAAATAAATGGAGAAAGGGGTTACTACCTTTCTTAAATTATGGAAGTATGCTAATTATAGATGGAAGGGGAATGCGAGCTCGAAATTATAGCTTCACACCGGGATAGAGGAAGGCTTAATCCATAGCCAGTGGTAGCCACTCCAAATTCAAATAACACTATCATTATTTTTATTTAGAAAAAAAACTCCAAATAAATGATAAAGCTACAAAATTTAATGTAGTTGGAGGGGAAGAATATAGTAACATACCCAGTAAACGAATTTCCACTTGAACCATATCGACGAAGGAATATATGCTAAAGTATATTTTCTATCAACATAAAACCTCTGTAATTAAGCAAGAAAACAAGACACTTGACATGAAAAATTTCATCAATAAATGTGGACAAGGGGTATAACCAAGATCAAAATTAGATAATTATGAACTCGGTAAAGGGCATTCAGTAATAGGTGAGCTATATCAAATCTAAAAACAAATCATGGGGAATGCGATACCTCGAACCGTCATTGTATTTCTGGAACACTTACCATACAACAATATTTTCCAACAAAATCACAGACAATGGCGGAATACCTTGAAATAGTAAAAAAAAAAACTATGGTCGAGTGACAATGTTTTGCAATAAAATCTGAGCATGAAGGTCGAAAATTAGAAACTGGTAGAACGTGGAGATACTAGTGCGATGATGATGTAAAGCAATGCCGAATGTATCAGGAAAAATATCTTATAGTACATTAGAGTTTAGAATATTTGATTAGTGTTAGGTCCCTATATTACGAGTGTAGTCCCTTATTGTTGTTAGTATAACCCCCTTATTGTTATTGTTGTACCCTTGTAACCTTCATATTTTTATTATTGTGCCCTCACATTATTATTGCTAGGTTGCCTAGGATTATATTCTGACCCCATGGACTCCTATATATAGAAGGAGGTTTTTTATTTGTATCATCCAAGAATTGTTCATTTATGTAATGTAAAGGAGGTTCCCCCCTCAAAGTGGCTAATTTCTAAGGCATTGATCTCCCTTTTCTTCTATTTTTTGGATCTGGTTTCATAAAATTTTGTAAAAGAGTTGATACAAGAAACAATTCCTAATGGTGAAAATATAGTAGAGGAAACTCATGATGAAAACAAAACAAATGCTAATCGTGATTTCATAAACTCGAATGTTGGATGGAAGACCCACCATATTCGAAAGATCGATATGAGGAAGTTTGATGGAAAGGATCTTGTAACATGGATACTACAGATGGAGCAATATTTTTATCTCAATAATGTGCAAAACATATAAAAGGTACGCATTGAAACTTTATATTTAGAAAAAAAAAAAATTGAATGGTATCGATGGCTTTGCTCTCGTAAAAAAAACTTTCATTTGGTAAAATTTTACAGAGGAAATGATATAACACATTATGAGGATAAAAAGAGCAACACATTCTTTAGCCAATTGATAAATCTCAAACAAAATATTTTAGTGGTGGAGCACATTGAGGAATTCCAAAAGTTGAATATAAGGGTAACTGATATACTAGAGGAACACAAGATTGATCTCTTGATAGGGACTTTAAAGGATAACATCCAACATGAGGTTCACCATTGGGAGCTTGATTAATTGGAAGAAAAAAGATAAAAAGCGATTTGCTACAATTGTGATAACAAATACACTAAAGGTCATAAGTGTGTTGAGAAGAAATTATTTTACATAGATTGTGAAGAGGAGGAAGAAAATGAAAAATAAACTTCAAAATAAGAGTATATACACCAAGAACCAACCCTAGGGGAAGAAGAAATGAGTCCCACCATATCGTGTAATGCATTGGTAGGAATTACCACTCCTCAAACTCTCAATATAGAAGGATATATCAAGAAGAAAAAGGTAATAGCATTGATTTATTCAGGTAGTACCCATAACTTTATTCATTGTAAGGTAGCCAAGGAATTTAATTTCTTCCTATACGTAGCACTAGAGTGTGAAGTGATGGTCACAGATGGAGGAGCTATAAATTTCTCTAGAAAATGTCATAATATCAAGCTAACCATGGGGGAATATGTATTGAACAGTCCAATGCTTTCCATTCCAATAGGAGGTGTTGATTTTGTACTAGGAGTACAATGGTTACAATCTTTGGGGATGGTAGCTTTTAATTTTCAATCACTTTTCTTGAAATTTGTTTTCGAAAAGAAAGGAAGTAAAATTACAGGGTATCGCAGGGAATCTGGGAAAGATAATAAACTTTAATGTCATGAAAAAACTTCTTAAGAAATAAAAACAAGGCGTAACTGCACAATTATCCTCACAAGAAGTTCCAACATTAAAATCATCTATTTCTCGAGATCTCCAAAAGTCTTGGACAATCATTTGAAGGTGTTTGAAACTACCCAAGGACTCCCACTTATTTGTGATCATGATCATGCTATTCATTTGATTCCAGGAAGTGCTCCTCTAAACATCAGGCCTTACATATATCCTTATGTCCAAAAGAGAAAAATTGAACATATGATTTCAGAAATGTTAGAGGCTCGTATAATTCAACCTAGTCAAAGTTCTTTCTCTGCTCCAGTAGTATTGGTGCACAAGATGGATGGATCATGGTGCATATGTCCAGATTAAAGGGAGCTCAATAATCTCACTATTAAAGATAAATTTCCCATTTATGTGAATAATGAGTTATTGGATGAATTACATGGATCTTTGTTCAGGATATCATCAAATTAGAATGAAGACTAAAGAAATTCTGAAAACAACATTTGAAACTCATGAGGGTCATTATGAATTTTTGGTCATGCCTTTGGTGTTACCAATGCACCTTATGCATTTCAAGGTTTGATGAATTCCATTTTCAAACCCTTCCTTACAAAATTTGTGTTATTATTTTTTGATGATATATTAATCTACAATAGGTCTTGAAAGGTTCATGTTCAACATGTTGATAGGGTTCTCAACCAATTGGAGGAGAAAAAATTATATGAAAAAACCTTCAAATGTTTCTTTCGAGTACAAGAGGTGGAATATCTGAGTCATATTGTATCTCACAAGGTGTTAAGGTAGACCCTAACAAAATTAAATCCATTAAGGAATGGAAAGTCCCCACAACCATAAAAAAGTTGCAAGGATTTCTCAGGTTAACGGGTATTATCACAATCTTGTTAAGAATTACAGGAGAATAGTGGCACCTCTAACAAACATATTGAAGAAAGATTAATTTTAATGGACTACTGAAGCATCTAAGGCCTTTGAACATCTTAAAGATACAATGTGCCTATCACTGATATCATCTACACTAGACTTCACAAAATTTTTTATTGTGGAATGTGATGCCTCAGGAAGTGGGATTGGCGTAGTTTAAATGGAAGAAGGAAGACCCATTTCTTTTGAACACTGTCCAATAAAAGGAAAGTATCTAAATAAAGTTGTTTATGAGAAGGAAATTTTGGAAATACCACATGCACTAAAGAAATGGCGACCTTACCTAATGGGCAGACAATTCAAGGTAAAAATTTATCACGATAGTCTTAAAAAATTTCTCGAACAAAGATTATCTTCAGATGGGTCACAAATATGTTGGGTTATGACTTTGAAATCATCTACAAAAAAGGGGAGCTAAAATTTGGTGCCAATGTACTCTCAAGAAAGGATGAAGAGATTGAAGCACTACTCTATTCCATTTCTATTATCCAACCAGATTAGTTAACCAAACCAAGTGATGAATGGAAGAAGGATGAAGAAGTGTGGACACTCATTCAAAATTTTCAGCAAGATCCTAGTACATCTCGTACATTTAGTCGGGAAAATGATTCGTTATGGTACAAGGATCACTTATATCTTTGTAATAATTCCTAGCTAAAAAAAATATTATTTTGGAATTGCACACTTCTCCTTTAGGAGGACTTTCAGGATTTTCAAAAACTTACAACAGGGTGAAGAAAGATTTTTTGGGATGGCCTTAAATATGATATTCAAAATTTTGTGGAATTTTTTTTGGTTTTCCGATAGAATAAAGTTGAGACAATTAAGACCTCGGGTCTTCTACAACCTTTATCCATTCCAACTCAAAATTCAGAGGAGATTTCAATGGATTTTATTACAGGTTTACCTAAGTCTGAAGGAAAGAGTGTCATCATGGTGGTAGTTTATAGAATTACCAAGTATGCATATTTTTGTGCGTTATCTCATCCATTTAAAGCAAGTAGAGTTGCTATTGCATCTATGGACAAAGTTAAAAAGGTACATGGAAACCAAAATATTATTGTAAGCGACACAGATCCCATTCTTACTGGAAATTTTTGGACAAAATTATGTTCTTGTTTGGGTACTCAAATAGCTCATAGCTCATCTTATCATCCTCAATCTAATGGTCAAAATGAGATAGTGAAAAAAATTTCGAAGGATATCTTCATTTTTTTGTATTGATAAACAAACATAATGGTTCAAGTGGTTACCTCTGGTTGAATGGTGGTATAACACTTCCTTCCATACTACAACAAAAATGACCACATTTATGGAACTTTATGGATATCATCGACCATCCATCACATAATTTTTAATAGAAAGTTTTAAGGTTCAAGTAGTGGAATATCACATCGAACATCAACAAAAAGTTCTCAAACTCTCAAAGGATAACCTAAATTTGGCACAAAATTGAATGAAACAATAGGAAAATCAACATCACAGCGAGAGACGTTTTGATGTAGGAGATTGGGTATTTTTAGACTACAACCATCAGAGAAAATGTCCCTCAAGAAAGCTAAGAAGGACAGTAAATTATCACCAAAGTACTGTGGTCCTTACAAGGTGTTGTAAAAGATTGGTACTTTGGCATACAAATTGGAGCTTCCTTCTTCCTCGTGAGTGCATCCAGTTTTCCATGGTTCATCCTTAAAGAAGGTTATAGGTGAAAAAATTTAGTTCAAAAAATATTTCTAGAACTTTATAAGGAAGGAAAATCATATTGGAACCTAAATAAGTCATGGAAGCAAGAACTCGACAACTACACAATCGATAAATTTTAGAGTATCTCATCAAGTGGAAGAACTTACGCACTGAAGATTCTCCATGGGAGGATGAGAATTTTATACAGAAGCATCTAGAGCTACTCAAGCATTGAGGACAACCCTTTTTTCAAGGAGAGGGAAATGTTAGCTCCTTGTATTACTATTGTAGTCCCTTACTATTGTTAGTATAACTCCCTTAATGTTATTGTTGTACCCCTGTAACCCCCATATTTTTATTATTGTTCCCTTATATTGTTATTGTTAAGTTGGCTACGATTATATTGTTACCCCATGGAATCCTATATATAGAAGGAGGTTTTGTCATTTTTACCATCAAAGAATTGTTCATTTATGTAATTTAAAGGAGGTTGACCACTCGAAGTAGATTCTTTGTAAGGTGTTGATCTCCCTTTTCTTCTATTTTTGGAGCCAGTTTCATAACAATCAACATCGTCAATCGTTCACCTCATTAATACATTTCCCTTCACTATTAGTTGATTTTCCATGCATTTTCATGTGCCATCCCATGTGTTGTCATGGGAACTCACTGAGGTTTCAGACAATAAGTAATTCCAATGCACGGTAGTCACATGGGACTGTTGGGAATCACGATTTCCATTAGACCAAAACCCACAGGTGTTAGTCAACGATCGCATCACCAGATATAAGGATCCACGAGAGGTGGTTAGTCCATGTCACGAAACACATGGGGAGTGTTGGTTTATCCAATGTCCAACAATCTCCCCCCCAACGCGAGACGGGTGTGTATCAAACTCGTGACCTACGCTCTGATACCACTTGTTGGGAATCACAATTGTCGTTATACCAAAACCCGTAGGTGTTCATCAAAGATCGTGTTAAACACCATGTAAAACACACACATGGTGTATGAGAAGGATAAACACACACACACAAGAGACTCAACACACAATGAAGGATAAGCGTGAGGCTTTCTTATTTTCCATTATACAAAGATGTACATTTATAGTATAATGGTGTGACTCTTGGTTTCATATTCCAACGTCACTTGGACTCCATTGTGACTTTTCGCATTCCACACCTACCCATGTAGGATTAGGTGTTCCAACATCCCCCATTAATCCGAAGGGGTATGTGTGAGTCGAAGAAGAGAGTTTTAATATAAATATTCAAACTATACATGGCAACACTTGGGCTGAACCAATTCTCTGAAATGTTGGAAAAAAGAGGTGGTTTAAGGATGACCACCAACACTGGAACGCAAAACTTGTTGTAGTTCCTGGAAATCTTCCAAAACTGGCAAGAAGCTGAAAGCTTCTGCTAGAGTAATTTTTCCTCATAAAAAAGGGAGACCTTCAACCTAAAAGAATGGAGGTCTACTACCTGTGATGGTTTTAGGATTACGAACAACTCTGGAATGCTTAAAGCATTTCCTGGAACTCAACCAAAGCTGGCAAGAAGCTAAAGGCTTCTGCTAGAGGAAGTGTTCCTCATATATGAAAGGGAGACCTTGAACCTAAAATGTAATGTCTCTCTGCCACACAACATAATTTTTTTTTTTCTTATGTCTCAGCTTAAGAATAATTGTGATCCATTATCTCTATAGTCATTAACAAGGTACGTTGACCCTACCTTGCTTTATAATTTTGTTGTTAACTATGTCCTTGAAGTTTACATTTCTACTAGGATGCCAATTAACAATTTGTGTTGTTACCTATGTAACGAGATTTTTAACTTGTCTTTAGACCATATTTATACTTTAGATTTGGAGTTTCTAACTCCCATTGGTTAACTTCTATTAAAATTTCTCTATGATTATTAACCTTATTAATATCCTCGAGGTCCTTATTATGCTCTTACCCTATACTCAACTTATCGAATTATATTAGATCACAACTCATTTTATGAGTCTCTTTATAGCCCTTACGTATTTCACCCTGCAACATTTCGATTTATATGTTATGTACCCCATATGCATCGATTTGTCTTATAGCAAATTTTGAGGCGTTTATATATGTATCAGTGGGTCATTTATGCATCAATTCCATTTATCTTTTCGTATGAAGAATCACATGCTTATTAATGGTTGCTCAGTACTTCCTTACATGAGATAATCCTCCAGTTAATTTCCACATTAATTAACACTCAATCATATTTTTTCGAGGTGCATTTGGGTACAATTGCATCATTTCACATTTAAAAGGATAGATTGCTTTTCATGAAGTGTTTCAGGGCTACATTAAAGTGTATCGCCCTATATTAGGTTATCCTTAGTACGCAGTACTCCCCTATGCAGATCCCGCCAACTGTAGGGTAAGGATGCGTTAGGGTTTAGACCTAGACGGTTCTATATTATTCGAAAATTTTCTGTATTCAACTTCATTTGGTTTTGTTTGGTTTCTTCCCGTCACTTTTCTTGGTTTGTTGTTTCGAGTTGTCGAGGGTTATGCTATCAAATCTCCTGTAGGCTTCCTTTTCTTGGTTCGCCTTTTGCGTATGCCTTATAGAGATCACCTCTAGCCAAATTTCCAGGTAATACTCCTCTACCTATGCACATTGTATTAAGAAATTTCTCAGTTAGTGGCAACATGTATGGTATATATTTCTCTTAATTTCATTCATATACTGAATCCAAATGGGGTGTCTGCTCAACGCTAGGCGCCATGACTTAACTCAGCTTACGGTGAGCGTTGGTCCGAAGTTTCGACTTCAGCACTAGTTTTAACTATCTGTTCTTTGGTAAATAACTCCAATCTCTAATCGTCCCTCTATTCTCTTTATACCCTCTAGGGTTCAACTTAAATTTTGGGTAAATAATTTTCTCCTAATATGCCTATTCTCCTCCAGGTTTGCAGTGAGAAGGATGTGCGTTGAACTCCTCAGGTATTATTAATACATTGACTCATTCGATTTCGATTTATACTCAGTTTTCTATGTGGGAATAATTCACTCTGTGTCATTTTGTTCATGCTCTAGTTTGTTTTGTTTTATTGTTTTGTAGGTACTATCTTACCACATAACCTCATTCGATGCGGTTCTCGTCGACTATGGATTCATCAAATAAATTTGGTATTGTCTTTATTTCTCAGGTCAGTACACTCTCATTTCAAAGAATGCACCGTCTGAAAGTTAGTGTCTCCCATATGGGTCGATGCAGGATTTCTTTGTTTACTGCTGTGGTATTTTAGGTTAAGTCTGATGACTCCAGATTTTCGGCTATACGCCGACCCTGTGCATATGTTGTAAACGATCTATTGGGACTATTTAACTTTGTAATAATTTTGATTATACCTGTATTCACCACTTCCAGTATTTATGAGTACTCTCTCTAGGTTTGCAGAGGCTAGTGTAGTCATATTTAAAAATCTCCTCCTCCGTACGCCTATTTACTAGTTACTGGGTATATGATTTTCGTTTCTCTATATAAAGGTTTATATGATGGACAATAGAAGTCTGGTGTGCTTCTGGTTTGGTATAATAATCCTTTTCAAATTGTATTATATTCTACTAAATACTTTTCGGATTTTCAGTATATGCACTCGGATGTTTATTAGCCAGAAATTTTAGACTTTGTTCTTCATCTAATTGAATTCTGCTAGAAATTTATGATATAATTCAGAAGCATAATTTCAATAACTTCTTTCAATCTTCCACAGTTGGAAATATACTTCTGTTTATACTTATCCAGTGTTTTTTCTAAATAATAATTCATTTCAATAGTACTTTCCTTCGGCAGTTTTTTATGGATAGTGAGGCATTTCAAAATATAGATATACATTTTTCCTATTGTTATAGAAAGAATTTGTCCTTTTCATTTTCATTGTACAGTCTATATTGTTAGTAGTGTGTTTGTTTTTTGGATAACCTTTCATTTTAACTTTCCTGTTCATAAAAATGATATATCATAAACTATATTGGTCAATAGATATATCAATGATATCTACTGTTCTTTCAAAAAAAATCCTGACTCATTCCAGAAGGTATTGACATTCAGAGTTAAATTTTCTAATCATTTCTTTTGGTAAATTTCATTTTCCCTTTTTTTTTTTTTTATTTAGTAGGACTCCTGAATATCAATTCTGATTTACTACACATCATTCCTCTGTAATGATTAAACTAAAGTTTCCTTGCTATAATTGTTCACAGTTTAGTAACTAGACTCATTAAATTCAGCTACTAACTGTAGATCTAGAATCAATACATATGTTTCTGTTCATGTAACTGTTCACACTAGAAGCAATTTTCAGAAAAATTATATCTATAATGTTTGTGCAGCACCTAATGTTCACAGTTCTACAATTTCATAAATAATATTCTATATCTGTATTCCTAGATCATATATAATTAATTCGACAGAAGCAGATTAAATTTATAATCTTAATGGATTATGGGACTAGTATAAATCTCCAGATTTAAACCAGCAGTAGGTTTAGAGCTTCTGGGTGATTTTCTCCATAATTCCTATTCCTACAACTCTACAGAATTGAGAGGATTAATTTCTTCTAAACAATTCTGTTAAATGTATGGAGTACCACTTTCAGCTTTGCAGTAAATTAGCATCCACAATGAGTAATCACATGACACAATAACAAGTAATTCAACCATACTTAAAATTTTTACGCATACCACTTCTGAAATTGACTAGTCCTCCCAACCTTAGAGTTCCTCTGTCTCCAGAACTCACCCCCGAGCTGAGATCATCTCCCAGAACAGACCAACCTCTAATCTGTTCAGGAATAACTTATTTAAGCTTTTTCTCCCCAGAGCCTGTTTCCAATTCTGCGTCCGGAATTACAAGATGCTTTTCATCCTGTTTGCCTAGGCTTCCCTTATTTAGGGATTTTTAAAGCTACTTTCTGCTTTTCCCAGCTTTTTACCTCTTCCCAAATACTCTCCACCTCATTGGGGAAGCTAGATTTTCCTCAAAATCTAATTTGGAAATAAATTCTTTCAAGGATTTTTGAAATATTTTTGGGGAAAGTATCTTCCTCTTTCCATCCTCATGGATTTAGCAAGTGATCTCATAATTCTCATTTGGTCAATCTGCATAGAATTATTTTATCTATTTTTTCATAATTAAATATTTAATTACATCCACAAAATACTTATCCATTGGGGTCCACTCCCCTTTCTATTAAAGTTCAAATGTCTAACGTTGAAAGAAACATAAAACTAGGGGTGTTACATATTCCCCCTCTGAAAGCAAACACCTTTCTCAGTGTTGATATCTAGCTACTAGAGTTCATTTTTCAAACAAAAATGGATAATTTTCCATCATTTCAGCTTCTCTTTCCTAGGTAGCTTCTTCAGCAGTAAATTGCTTCCACTGCACCTTTACTCTTGCTACCATTTGATTCCTCAATTCAATTTCTTCCCGCTCCAATATTTGAAGCGAATCTGGAAGGAACTCCCCTTTTGGTTCCACCTGTATCACATTCCAATAAAAAATGTGAGAAGCATCATGTACATATCTTTTTAATAAGGAAACATGAAACACATCATGAACTTTAACATGGGGCGGTAAGGCCAGTTTATAAGCCACCGGTCCCACCCGTTCTAACACCTCAAAAGGCCCACAATATCTAGGAGTCAATTTTGCACAAATTCCATCATAGAATGTGCTCTTTTTTGGTTTAATGTGTAAATATACGTGATCGCCCACTTTGAATTATCGATGCACCCTCTTCTTATCAGCATAGTTTTTCTTTCTATCTTGTGCTGTATTGATGTTTCTTTGTATTTGTTTAACAATTCTTTTCATATCTTGTAAAGCCTCTGGTCCCAACATTAGTTTATCCTCAGGTTTACTCCAACTCAAAGGAGTATGACACTTACTTCCATAGAGTGCCTCAAACGGTCTCATTTTGATGGAGGATTGATAGCTATTATTATAAGCAAATTCAGCTAAATGCAAGTAGTCTTCCCATTTTGATGGCCTATCCATCACATACATCCTCAACATATCCTCCAAAATATGATTTGTTCTCTCCATCTGACCATTTGTCTGAGGGTGATAGGCAGTACTAAAATTCATCTTAGTGCCCATGCCCCCAAATAGACCTTTCCAAAAGGCTGTTCTGAACTTAGCATATCTGTCTGAAACAATCATCCTTGGGACCCCATGGAGCCTTACTACTTCCCTCAAGAATAAATCTGCTACTTGGGCTATCCCAAAAGTAGATTTCACAGGTATGAAGTGTGCAGCTTTTGCTAAAGTGTCTACTACCACCATCACTGAGTCGTGTTGGTATTTGGTTTTGGGTAGCCCTATTATGAAATCTATAGAATCTGTGTCCCATTTCCATTCTGCAATTGGCAAAGGGTTTAAAAGACCGGCAGGATGCTGATGCTCAACTTTAACTAGTTGAAACACCATGCACCTAGCTAAATATTATGCTACATCTCTTTTCATTCCTGGCCAAAACAACTTCTTTTTCAAAGCTGTTAACATTTTCTGATATCTAGGATGCCCTACATACGAATGTTTGTGATATTCATCTAGGATTTCTTTTTTCAAAGTTTCCACATTGGGGACATAGAATCTATTTTTGTAGCAGATCAGCCCTTTTTGGTTTTGAGTGTAGTCAGCCATATCTTTCTTTAGTATTTTCACCTGTAGATTCTCATAATTTGGATCCTGGTCTGCTACCTTTTTCAGTAGATCTTATAAATCAAAATTAGCACTACTTCCAATACTGTTTATAATTTGACAAGCATTTCTGCTCAGGGCATCAACAATTTTATTTCTTTCCCTATGATATGTTTTATTTCCATATAAAATTCACTCAGAAAATACAGCCATTTGGCCTGTCTAACATTCAAATCAATTTGGGAAAAGAAATATTTAAGACTAATATGATCAATCATCAATGTAAATTTTTTTCAAAGAAGATAGTGTCGCCACATCTTCAAGACATGAATAAAAATAGCCAATTCCAAATCATATGCACTATAGTTATGTTCATGTCTCTGCAGTTTCCTAGACTCATATTCAATAACTGAATTTTCCTGCAACAGGACTCCTCCCAACCCCTCTCTACAGGCATCCGTACATACAACAAGTTCTTTATCAGGATCTGCAATTTTTAGTATAGGGGCTGTAGTGAGTTTTAATTTTAATTGTTCAAAACTGTTTTGTCATTTTTCAGTCCACTCGAATTTGACCCCTTTTCTTTGTAGTGAAGTTATGGGATATGCTATTGTAGAAAATATTTCCACAAATATGCGATAATAACCTGCAATCCCCATGAATGATCTCACTGCTAAAACATCAGTTTTCACTTGCCATTCTCTAATAGCCTTTATCCTTTCAGGGTCAACAGCCAACCCTTGTTCAGAAGTAATATGACCCAAGTATTGGATCTTGTCCTTATAGAATTCACATTTACTAAATTTGGCATATAAATGGTTTTCTTTCAGAGTTTGCAACACTATCCTCAAGTGCTCTTGGTGCTCCTCCTCACTTTTTGAGCAAACCAAAATATCATCAATGAACACTAGTACGAATTTATCCAAGTACCTGTTTAACACACTGTTCATTAAGCACATAAAGGTGGCAGGGGCATTTGTCAAACTAAAAGGTAGGACTGCAAATTCGTAGTGTCCATACTAGGTTCGAAAAGAAGTTTTACTAATGTCTTCGTCCTTGATTCTGAGCTGGTGATAACCAGTCATTAAGTCAATCTTAGAAAATAATGAAGCTCCTCTTACTTGATCAAAAATATCATCAATTCGGGGCAAAGCGAATCTATTTTTAATTGTCAACTTATTCAGTTGACGATAGTCACTGCACATTGTAAAGGTTCCATCCTTCTTTTTCACAAACAGCACCGGTGCTCCCCAAGGAGATACACTCGGTCTGATATAACCCTTATCTAGCAATTCTTGCAATTGCATTTTCAGTTCCATGAGTTTAGGGGGACTCATTCGATAAGGGGCTCAGGAAACAGGTGTTGCCCCCAGTACCAAATCGATTGAAAATTCAATCTCTCTTTTGGGGAGAAGATGAGGAATCTCATCTGGAAAAACTTCCTTAAACTCTCTCACTACTGGCAAGGTATCTAATAGGTTTTCTCCCGGTTGTTGTTCTAATTCTTCAACATGTACTGCATATACTTGATATCCTTTCCTAGCTATTCTTTTTAATTGCAGTGCTGATATTTGTCTTACAAAGATGGGTTTTGGTTTTCCCTTGAGAATAAAAGGGTTCCCTTCTTCATCTATGCAATGCAGAGTTTTATCCCAACAATTCATCATTGCCTTTCTCTTTTCCAGCCAGCCCATTCCTATCAGCAAGTCATATGAGCCTAAGGGCAGAATATTTAAATTCACTTCTGTCTAGAAATCATTTAATTTAATTTTTGTTCGAGGTAACTTATGTGTTACCTTCCTCTTGGTTCCAGTGGCTAACTGGGCCAACCAAGACTGCTAAAAATTTTCAATCTTGAGATTGCATTTTTCTACCACTTGTGGACTAATGTAACTCAAAGAAGCACCTGGATCAATTAAAACAATAGCAGACTGGTCAGCAATCTTACCTTCCATTTCAACCATGGTAGCTTGGTGTTCTGCTTGTCGATTCTCCAAGGCTGCACTGATAGTGGGTATTTTTCTTGCTATATCATTTACTATGGTAGCTTCTCGATCTCTCATAATCATTTGAATGTTTCAGTGGGGACAATCCCGCAAGAGATGGGGTTCTCCACATCGCCAACATTTCAAAGGTTCCCTCATTTTAACTGTGCATTCCTTCTTATTTTCTTCATCTAGTTGTTTGGAACCAACTTGAGACTGATCTGTTTGGCTTTCTTTTGGTTTATTAAAATTTTTCCTCTGATGATCCCTACAAAAATTCTTTAAGTAAGCTAGTTTATGTTTCTTTCCTTTGATTTCAGCTTCGTTTATCCAAACTTTTCCATGCTCACCCTTTCCTTTAAACTACTGGTAGCATAATCTATCTTTTCTCACTGCTTCGTCCATAGTTTTTGGGTTATCAAACTCGATCTTCCCTTTGTACACAATAGGAAAATAGTTCGAAAACCTTTGCAACTTGGCCTTCTCTTCCCTAATGTAAGGGACATATCTCGACAGATTTGTAAACTTGGTGACAAACTCATCAATAGTAAGTTGTCCCAGTCTAAGTTCATGGAATTCCTTTGCTTTATCATCATAATAACATTCATTCAAGTAACGGTTTTTAAGCTTGACTTGGAAATATTCTCAAGTAATTGTCTTTTCATCAATGGCATGAACAATTTTCATCTCCTCCCACCACAACGTAGCCTTACCTTGTAGCTGTTAGACAACTAATCTGGGTTTCAGATTGCTTTCATATTCATAGACTTGGAAATATTTAATCATGTTGAACAACCAGGCTTCAGCATCTTCCTCCTTCTCCCCATCATAGGAGGGAGGTTTGATCTTTCAGAATTCCCCCTGTAATTCCTTTTTCTGCATATACTGATGCCTAACAGCATCATCTTCATCAAAATCATCATTATTCCTCTTTCTGGAACCTTCACCTTCTTGGTTGTTCCGCGAAGTTAATTCTCTGATGAGCTTTTCTTGCTCCTCACTCATTACTGACAATCTATCATTCTGGCTTCTTAGCTCAGCCATCTCTCATTGCAAACTGTGCAACATAGCCATCACTAGAGTGTTGGGATCTGGTGTATTATCATCATCACGCAGATCGAAATAAATTAACTCGCCTTCTGCCATTCAAATTTTCTATTTTAGCACCACTGTACACTAAACAACACAGATTAGTAATAATTTTTTTTTTCAACAATAAATAATTTATACAGTGAGCACACAACAATAGTGAGCACCACAACAAAAGCCTAGTTTATGTAACTTGGGCTCTGATACCATTTGCAATGTCTCTCTTCCACACAACATAATTTTTTTTTTCCTATGTCTCAGCTTAAGAATAATTGTGATGCATTATCTCTATCGTCACTAACAAGGTACATTGACCCTACTTTGTTTTATAATTTCATTGTTAACTCTGTCCCTAATGTTTACACTTATACTAGGACACCAATTAATAATTTGAGTTGTTACCTATGTAACGAGATTTTAAACTTGTCTTTAGACCATATTTATACTTTAGATTTGGAGTTTCTAACTCCCATTGGTTAACTTCTATTAAAATTTCTCTATGATTATTAACCTTATTAATATCCTCAAGGTCATTATTATGCTCTTACCCTATACTCAACTTATCGAATTATATTAGATCACAACTCATTTTATGAGTCTCTTTATATCCCTTATGTATTTCACCCTGCAACATTTCGATTTATATGTTATGTACCCCATATGCATTGATTTGTCTTATAACAAATTTCAAGGCATTTATATCTATATCACTGGGTCATTTACGCGTCAATTCCATTGATCTTTCCGTATGAAGAATGACATTCTTATTGATGGCTGCTTAGTACTTCCTTACGTGAGATAATCCTCCAGCTAATTTCCACATTAATTGACACTCAATTGTATTTTCTCGAGGTGGATTTGGGTACCATTGCGTCGTTTCACATTTAAAAGGCTAGATTGCTTTTCATGAAGTGTTTCAGGGCTACATTAAAGTGTATCACCTTCTATTCAGCTATCTTTAGTACGCATTACTCCCCTACGCAGATCCCACCACCTGTAGGGTAAGGATGCATTAGGGTTTAGACCTAGCCGATGCTATATTATTCAAAAATTTTCTCTATTCAATTCATTTGGTTTCGTTTCGTTTCTTCCTGTTAGCATTCTTAGTTTTTTGTTTTGAGTTGTCAAGGGTTCTGCTATCAAATCTCCTGTAGGCTTCGTTTTCTTGGTTCGCCTTCTACGTACGCCTTATGGAGATCACCTCTAGCTGAATTGCCAGGTAATACTCGTCTACCTATGCGCATTGTATTAAGAAATTTCTCGGTTAGTGTCAACATGTATGGTCTCTATTTCTCTTAATTTCATTCATATACTAAATCCAAATGCAATGTCTACTTGACGCTGGGCGCCATGACTTATCTCAGCTTACGGTGACCATTGGTCCGAAGTTTCGACTTCAGCACTAGTTTTAACTATTTTTTCTTTGGTAAATAACTGCAATCTCTACTCGGCCCTCTGTTCTCTTTATACCCTCTAGGGTTCGATTTAAATCTGGGGTAAATAATTTTCTCCTAATACGCCTATTCTCCTCCAGGTTTGCAGTGAGAAGGACGTGCGTTGAACTCCTCAGGTATTATTAATACATTGACTCATTTGATTTTGATTTATACTCATTTTGCTATGTGGGAATAATTCACTCTGTGTCATTTTGTTCATGCTCTAGTTTGTTTTGTTTTATTGTTTTGTAGGTACTATCTTACCACATAACCTCATTCGATGCGGTTCTCTTCGCTTATGGATTCGTCAAATGACTTTGGTATTGGCTTGATTTCTCAGGTCGATACCCTCTCATTTCAGAGAATGCGTCGTCTGAAAGTTAGTGTCTCCCATATGGGTTGATACAGGATTTCTTTGTTTACTGCTGTGGTATTTTAAGAATTTTCGGCTATACGCCGAGCCTGTGCAGATGTTTTAAACTTTCTATTGGGACTGTTTAACTTTGTAATAATTTTGATTATACCTATATTCACCACTTGCAGTATTTATGAGTACTCTCTCTGAGTTTGCAGAGGCCAGTGTAGTCATATTTAAAAGTCTCCTCCTCCGTACGCCTATTTACCAGTTACTGGATATATGATTTTCGTTTCTCTATATAAAGGATTATATGATGGACAATAGAAGTCCAGTGTGCTTCTAGTTTGGTATAATAATCCTTTTCAAATCGTATTAATTTCTACTAAATACTTTTCATATTTTCAGTATATGCACCCTTATGTTTATTAGCCAGAAATTTTAGACTTTATTCTTCATCTAATTGAATTCTGCTAGAAATTTCTGATATAATTCAGAAGCATAATTTCAATAACTTTTTTCAATCTGCCACAATTGGAAATATACTTATGTTTATACTTATGGTTATTTTGCTAAATAATAATTCATTTCAATAGTAATTTCCTTCTACAGTTGTCTATGGAAAACGAGCCATTTCAGAATATAGATATACATTTTTCCTATTGTTATAGAAAGAATTTGTCCTTTTCATTTTCATTGTACAGTCTATATTGTCAGCAGTGTGTTTGTTTTTTTGATAACCTTTCATTTTAACTTTCCTGTGCATAAAAATGATATATCATAAACTATATTGGTCAATAGATATATCAATGATATCTACTGCTCTGTTAAAAAAAATCCTGACTCATTCCGTAAGGTATTGACATTCAGAGTTAAATTTTCTTATCATTTATTTTGGTAAATTTCATTTTCCCTTTTTTTTTTTTGATTTAGTAGGACTCCAGAATATAAATTATGATTTAATACACATCATTCCTCTCTAATGATTAAACTAAAGTTTCCTTGCTATAGTTGTTCACAGTTTAGTAACTATACTCATTAAATTCAACTACTAACTGTAGGTCTAGAATCAATACATATGTTTTTTTTCATGTAACTGTTCACACTAGAAGAAACTGTCAGAAAACTTATATCTATAATGTTTGTGCAGCACCTAATGTTCACAGTTCTGCAATTTCATAAATAATATTCTATATCTGGATTCCTAGATCATATATAATTAATTCCACAGAAGCAGATTAACGTTAAAATCTTAATGGATTATGGGACTAGTATGAATCTCCAGATTTAAACCAGCAATAGGTTTAGAGCTTCTGGGTGATTTCCCCCTATAACACCCCCAAGTTCTATGCTTTTCAAATGAGACATTTGAACATAAATCCAAAGGGGAGTGGACCCCAGTGGATGATTATTGTGTGGATGTGGTTAATTATTTAATTATGAAAAATAAATAAAATATTATGTATGCACTATGACCAGATGAGAAAATGAGATCATATGCCTAATCCATGAGGTGATGGAAAAAGGAAAAAAGACTTTCCCCAAATCTTTCAAAATTCCTTGAAAGAAATTATTTCTAATTTAGATTTTTGAGGAAAAATCTAAATTTCCCCAATGAAGAGGAGTAGTTGGGAAGAGGTGAGAAAAAGCTGGAAAAGCTGAGGAAAAGCTTAAAGCAGCTTTAAAGAGTCCCAAAATGGGAAGCCTAGGCTAAACAGGAATAAAGCATCCTGAAATTCTGGACGCAGAATTGGAAACAGGCTTGGGGAAAGCACAGCTTAAGTAAGCTGCTCCAGAACAGATTGAGGCTAGTCTGTTCTGGGGAGGATCTCTGCTCGGGGGTGAATCCTGGGAGATAAAGAGGATTCTAAGGTTGGGAGGACTGGTCATAGTAAAGGTGTGCATGCATAAATTTGAAGATATCTCTAAGTCTATGTTAAACATATCCCTGTTTTATGAAATCGTGATGTTATATTCCTTTATGTCTTATGAAATTGTGATGTTATAGTCCTTTATGCAATTTATGAAGTTGTGATGTTATAGTACATTATGGAATGTATGAATTGTTATGTTAGGTTGCATTATGCAACTGTTAGATGGATTAATGGTTCAGTAACTTATGTAATTGAAACTACCGCTATTGACAGTAGAGACAAATGGTTGGGTGTAGAGATGAGTACATTGTAATGATGAGGTTTGAGATGATAGATCAATTGAGCAGCCAATATAATAACTATGTATAGGTATAGATGGCTATCTTTTAAAGGAGTATTTAATTTCTGTGTGTGTAAACAGAAGATGTTAACAAACCAGTACCCATGAACATTAAGTTCCAAACAACTAAATCTATCATAACAATACTGATAGTACAGAATTCACTGTGATCAATAACAGAAAGTAGGGAACAACAATCCTCAGCTGTGTAGAACTTACAGTATTCTATTAAATGTAATGGTACACCTATGGAAGTAGAAGTTAAATCCTAACTAAGTACGAGGATCTAACACTAGGGATTCAAAACTATCCAGTTCAGTATTCTCTCCCTCCCTTGGAGTGAAGCAAGAGGAGTTGTTTCCTAGTTTCCATGGAACAACTGAATCTGTACCATAGTGTCATACATGTTGAATGGTTATAACAGACAAATAAGGGGGGAAAAAGCCTATTGCAAAATCTATTGTGTAATAACAGTTTGTGTGAGGGAAGATTGTAAGCATGTGTAAAATACCACGAACAGAGCATCTGGTTACCATCCATAGAACTACTGGGAAAGTAGTGGAGCAATGGTGGTGAACTGCGTAGAGATAGATGTATGTGAGGAGGCATACATCTATACTTCGATGCTGAAACTTTAACATATTGAAAATATTAGCAGGCCGGCAAACTGGGAAGTTTGATTAAGGGCCTAGTGATCATCCTGCACAGAAAACCTGAGAAATACAAGGTAAAATAGGTAGATATATAAGTCTACTATATGAACTGAGAAGAGGGGAGGTTAAGCCCAAAAATCCTCATGGAAATTCTTGTATTCCAGGGCTGTCTGTGAGTACTGAAAAGAATCTAAACCCCGGATAACAGTCTGCATTGTAGGTGATTCAGTATAAAAACTATAATTGTTATCAACGAATAAAGCGGAGAATAATGAGTTATGTTATATGGGTAGCACTCATCATAGGGGTGATGAATATAGACATATTATGAATATAGACCTTAAGAGAGAGACATGTTGAATATCATTCGGAGTAAAATGAACCACTTATAGAAGAGGAGTTAAAAAATTTAGGAGGTGTAACCATGAGGTATAATGGATATTACTAAATAATAACAGAATCCCATGGTATACAAAAAAAAAGAAGGGTAAATATCTTGGATATACTTTCAGGTATACATATAACAGATTGTGATGAGATAGAAACATTGATATGGGAGTGATATGAGAAAGCTCATATACCAGAGTGGTTAAATCTATAATAGGGAAACCGATATCTCCCAGAAAAATAGTACACGCGGACTATATATATATATATATCCATGATGAAAAAAAAAAAACTTCTAGAAATAAGAAGTATGAAGTGGGATGATACTCTTATATTTAAATTAGTATGAAGGGCTACATACAAAATTTAATGAAAGGGTATAATTGATTTAGTACTACAGTTATTTTAAATCTGTAGTTACTTAGCTTCTACAGACAATTAATTATTGTTTTGTTCCTGTAGGAAAAAAAAATGTGATATCGGATGCAGATGCCTAAGTGTATGCTAGAAAAAGAGTATAGTAGTGCTTATGTTACATGGTATAAATACCAACAGCTGAAAGCAAGGTTTTAGAATACGACATTTGAAAATGTATAGAAGAGAGCCTTTCTACTCTATCTGATTGTTATGATAGTTATAAATATTTAGATTGCATTTCGAAATCTATCCTAAATCTTTGAAGACAAGTAGTATAGCAAAAGATTTAAGGTATAATTAAATTCCTCTAGTCCATTGTTATTGGCTACCTATTGGTGTACATTAAGAGGAAAAAAAAATTAAAAAATCAAGGATGTTAGGGTATGTATGTATGCTGACATTCTTAGCCTGAAAAGAAACTCTGATTTACAAAGGCTATGTTATGGTTATCATTTAAAGTGCATAGTATCTATAGAAGTTTATCTTAATCTTGAATTAAACATCAATAGTCAAAGACTGAATCCTTATTGTAGATATACTACTCAATGATTATGGAATACCTATACATGTATATATATATATTTATATATACATATATATATACACCTGTGATAAAGCTGCTCCTACAAATACTAGAGAATATTGTAGCAGAAATGGAAAAATTCTTGGAATCAATGGAAAAACATAACATAAAGGCTTTGGAATATGAACTCAACCAACTGATTATAAGATCAAATATTTCAACCCTATAAACATCTCATAACATGTTTAGGATTAAATATTGAAACTCTATATTCATTTGCAACATTAACTCAATTAACCTAATAGAAGTTTTGAAACTATGGTGATAAATCACTAATAAAACTGTATGAGTATATGTAGTTCTCTCTCTAAGAAAGCATAAAAGCCGCGCGTTAAAATTTCACCCTACACATATATGACTTTGTTTCTAAATAAATATAACCGCCGTAAGGGTAATCGGGACCTATTGGAGTCCACGATTGTTAAAGAGTATTATTGGCGAATACGACATAGGTAGATATACTATACTACCTTGCAAAGTATAACGCATATTCATTTAAACATAATGGAACACCTATATAAGCCTAACATCAAACATATAGCTATCAAAGGGAATTAGCATTAAAACAAGTGGAGGCGCATTTGATCTTTATAACCACTCTTAAACTATGGTATATATACAAGAAATCAAAAAGCGGAGTCATGAACCCAACCTAGGGTCACGATGACAATAATGGTTTGAAAATAAAAGCACCAATAAACAACCTTGACGGCGCCGAGAGATGGAAAATCTTTCGATCGACCTTATGGTTTATATGTGTATATAAATATGACCAAAGTCAAACCAGAGTATAAATGCGAATTTCTTTAAATGTCAATCATATAAGTGCGAATGAGATATAAGAAGAAATCAAACCCAGAAAGTGGCGATCCAACGCCAAGATAACAACATGAAATATATATAAGAACACTTGTTCGTTAATTGAACCAAACCGGCAGCCAACCTACGTTAGCGTGGTCGGATTTGAACGCATCATCTCGGAACCGGAAGCCGACTGTGGTTCGTGAAACCCTATTGAACGACGGACCGAGAAAAATAAAATAGAAACGGTCCCAGCCGGGGTGAAATAGGATAAGCGATTAACATTTTAACAACCAGAATAGCTCTGCACCATAAATCAGCGTGTACCTACCTGATCGTCGAGTTGATGTTATGCAAACTACGTTGTACTACTAGGAGAATGCGTATACATAAATAGAGACGAGGAAATTTCATACAAGAGGTAATAAAATTTTGAAACGCGGTAATAGAAACCCTGAATGCATAAATAACAGAACTGTATAGATACACGAGATGTTAGAGAAATCCGAAGCATGCCCCATGCTAGTCAGGGTGAAAGCAATTGTACCCTGTTAGCAACCACAGAATACCATATGGCGTAGGCGGGTTCGTAGAAGAAGTTACCAAAGGGAATGATTCATTTCTTCCCCTGGTGAAAGTTCGAAGGCAAGATTGCCAACGACCAGAACGCTCCAGATGAATAACACCTGCATAGGTCGCCATAAAATCAGTAAGAATAGAGAATAACCCTCGATAGTTAAAACAGAGACCAATAAAATAAATGGGGAACATATTACTGAGAATAAGAGCGAACCAAAAGGGGGGGTTCCCACTCTTTCAACCCTTTCTCAACAGAGAGATAACCGGAGTAATGTATCATGAAATAGTAATATAGGGTAACACGATCGCCAGATAATATAAGGTACCCTGGAGCAAGACGAGCTTGAGGTTCGGCGCTGGGGAGAAGAATAGCAATAAGAGCAGGGTTGGTGGGACAACTGGAAGGAAACGGTTCCTGGGTATGAAACATTTCGATGAAACCCCGTTCCAGAAACCCTGAGACCTGATCCCTCTCTGCACAAGAATTTCACAACGATGAGATACTGCAGAGATTAAAAACATACAAGAAAGAAAAATAAATAAATGTAGAAGATAAAGAACTATCGAACGCTACTAATGCATACGGGAGTAATATTCCTGTAGCCGACCATTGACAGAGGATTTCCCTCAGAGAACGGGTGTGTAGGAAAAACACCAGCATCCGAGCACGAATGCGACTCACTGAAACCCGAGTGAGATAAATAGACGATAAGTCTAGAATAGAGAAAGGTTGGTAGGTCGACAAGGTCCGTGAAAGGATATGAAAACCCTAATTGCACTGCCCTAGATGGCAGGAGATCCCAAGGTTGATTTGGGAAAACCATTCGACTCAGTGACAGCGGTACCGGTTGAAGTGTAGAGTTGAAAGCTCTGTATGAAACGGCGGTAGTCTGGCCGCAAGGTACTGAGCCGAGTATGAGTACAGCGACAGCGCAGCATATAGCCGACGAGCAGAGACATAAAGCTGTAAATGTCTGCGTCGGGTACACCCAATCTTGCTGAAGACGTCGTCCCTGCACCCCAACACAATCGAATAAACGTATTTAAATGCACACAGTAAATCGAAAAGCATGATCGACAATGTGAACAGAAATGTTATAACTGGAGTAATCCCTCCCCGCGGTGACGTGCATAAGGGTCTAACCTATGAGTGAACAAGACGAAATAAACAAAATATAATTTCCACTTGTATCACAAACGAGACCTCCGGACGACGCGTAAGGTGGGCTTCAACTATTGGCAGAACCACCGATCCATCATGTTGATGTGGCTCGACCCACAGACGAACCCCTGTCATGAACGCCTAGGGTCTCGTCGCCGTAAACCCGATTCACACGCCGCCATACTAACGCGTCATGGTGACAGTTAACACGGTCGTAAAAAAGAAATTCAACTCTATATCATAAGAGGTGGAATACGATTAAATCATGTCGTAAACTGGAAAATGATGCTATTAAAGTTCAAAACCAAAAAGATGGTTATTATAATCATTAAACCAATGGCCGCCCTCGATATCATAAGTGCGGCAGGGGTTGAATATACATATAGAATATATAATTAGATATATGAACTTTAATAACAATAAGGTTTATACATATATTTGTTTATATCAAATGATATGTCATTATACATATATGCGTGTATACAAAACGATATGTCCTCATACATATATGTGTGTATATAAAATAATATGTACAATGACATAGTTACACAGACATGATTAACGAAGGTTGGGACATATATATGTGTTGCATATAACATGATATATGTATAGGTGTGATGTATACCAATTGATACATATATATATATGTTATATATATAAAAATGATAATATATGGGTGTTTAACAAAGTTAGGGGATTATGAATGATATATATATATAGTGATATATATGTATAAGAGCGAATGAAAGATATGAGAAAAAGGGGTATCGTCTATACATACAAGGGAAAAAAAAACCATATTTGTATGGGTGTAATTTATATGTAAAGATAAGTATATACGTGTAAGTGGTTGGAGGCAAAGTAATGATAAGGTAACTATTTTAACAGATAGAACCCTTATATATATATGGTAATGAAGAAAATCGATGGGAACTTCATATAGTCCCTTTTATTATAATCATAGTTGATGTAAACCTTATATAACCCTTTATTTTCTCAGTTATAATTAAAGAATGGTTAAATGAGTGGGTGGCATGGAATTCAAAAAGGGAGATATGTCCATTCTTACATTATATGAAATGAAATAATAGTTTAAAAGGGTAAAGTATTCACTTTATGGGTTTTAATTAAAGGAGACTTTAAACTTTAATTTAAAGGAGTGGAGTTAAATTAAGGTTCAATAAAAGAAATTTTAGAGGAGGCGGATTTTAATTAAAGTAGACCTTAAACTTTAAGTTAAAGAGGTGGTGTTTAAATTAAAGTTTAATCTAGTGGATAAATTCCAAAGAGGTGTATTTAGTTAACTATTTCGTTACAAGTTACTTTGAAAAAGAAAAAAGAGAGTTATATTGGGATATATAGAGAAGGAAAAAAAAGAGTTATATTGGGATATATAGAGAAGGGTGTATAAGAAAAAAAGAAAGGACAATTTATATTTAATAGAGGTATGTTAAATATAAGTTGTAAATTCTCAATTGTCCTTGTATTGGTTCAAATTAAAACTTTATAAGTCCATCACGAAGGAAAAATGTAAGTTGGTACGAAGGTATAGTACATTAAATAAGAAAAAAAAATTTAAGGAATATTAATTAAACTCTTTGGATTATATATATAGTATATATATGTTTGGTGGATATATATACAATGTGGTGGAATTGAGGATAATTTAAAATGACACAAATTTCCTGTGGGACATAAGTTAAAATCTACAGGTAACATTATAAATATAGGCGATCTAGTTATATGTTATAATGTTAACCCTGTTGAGTTGTATGAATATAATATCTTTATACATGTTAAGTTATTTCTCAAACTTTATACTAATTCACTGGGGATTATTAAAAGTGAAGTCACCTTAAAAAAAAAAACTGCAAGTACAAGGGAAGAACATATTTTATCATATGGCTGATTATTATTGCTCTAATTATGATTAAAGGAGTAATAAATACTATGGTGGTAGAATAAGTGGTCCCAGTAGAATGTGAAGAAATTTTTTGAAATTGTATAAATTATGGTAATTCTTTAAAAAGGGGAAAATTGTGTAAAATTCTATTTTGACATTATCAAGTAGTAATACTTGTGAATGGGACAAATGATAATAATTACATGCATTCACACTATAAAATGTTGTTGGTATCAATTTTATGTAATTTTTCCTGAGTCTTAAATTCAAAGAAAGGCGGAAATAGTGTGAAATCATATAACTACGAAAAAAAAAATGATGAGAAGGTACTGGAAGTACAACGATGAACCGAAAAAAAAAGGTAAGCATAATCATGCTTATAGTACAATTGTTTTCATTCATTTATGAGTACTAATGAAAAATTGTCCAATTGGTTAGCCAAGTGTGTAACAGGAAAATTGTACACTCTGAAAACAAGAAGGAAAAACGTGAAGATAAATCACCTAGAAACTCCAGAAAAGCTGAATTGGACCAAGTTGAGGGAGGAAAAAACTTCTCTAAAGAAACAAGAAAGGATAAGTAGTGTACTAAAAGTGCACTAAACTATTATGAACCTGAACGGTTTGATTAATAACTGAATGTCTTACGTTATTGAAATGCAGAATGCTGTTGTGAATTATCAATTATATGTACCTTATATTACTTACATTGGTATGAATTGTGGACAGGGAAAACAGAATAAAAGATTTTCTAGACAGACTTCTTGCAAAGAAGTAGAAAGAAAAGCAACTGCATAAAGCAGGAGAGTACTCTGCTAGAAACAAAGCAAAAACAAAGAAGAAATCTTTGTCAAAGTTGAAAAAGTCAACGTTAAAGGGTAACACCAAGGAAGGTGTTGGAAAGGAGGGAAACTAATGGCTTATAAATTTGCCTTACCCTTGCCTAGTAAATTTCCTGATATATTTCATGTCTCCTTGTTGGAAAAGAAAAGTTATAATTTTTATACATAATGCCTCTCACATGATTGATTTGAAATGTGGTCCAGGTGGAACCAGAAGAGGAATTTCCTTCCAGAGTCGCTTCAAAGATGAAAGCGAGAAGAAATGAAATTGCGAAAGTGAACAGTAGCTCGGGTAAACGTGCAGTGGAACACTTTACTGCTAAAAAGCTACAGGGCACAAAGAAGCTCAGATGATGGAAAAGCATTCATAATTATGTTCAAAATCAACTAGTAGATAGTTGTCAACACTGAGGACGGTGTTTATTTTCAGAGGTGGAATATGTAACACCCCCAAGTTCTATGCTTTTCAAATGAGACATTTGAACATAAATCCAAAGGGGAGTGGACCCCATTGGATGATTATTGTGTGGATGTGGTTAATTATTTAATTATGAAAAATAAATAAAATATTATGTATGCACTATGACCAGATGAGAAAATGAGATCATATGCCTAATCCATGAGGTGATGGAAAAGGAAAAAAGACTTTCCCCAAATCTTTCAAAAATCCTTGAAAGAAATTATTTCTAATTTATATTTTGAGGAAAAATCTAAATTTCCCCAATGAAGAGGAGTAGTTGGGAAGAGGTGAGAAAAAGCTGGAAAAGCTGAGGAAAAGCTTAAAGCAGCTTTAAAGAGTCCCAGAATGGGAAGCCTAGGCTAAACAGGAATAAAGCATCCTGAAATTCTGGACGCAGAATTGGAAACAGACTTGGGGAAAACACAGCTTAAATAAGCTGCTCCAGAACAGATTGAGGCTAGTCTGTTCTGGGAGGATCTCTGCTCGGGGGTGAATCCTGGGAGATAAAGAGGATTCTAAGGTTGGGAGGACTGGTCATAGTAGAGGTGTGCATGCATAAATTTGGTGATATCTGTAAGTCTGTGTTAAACATATCCCTGTTTTATGAAATTGTGATGTTATAGTCCTTTATGCAATTTATGAAATTGTGATGTTATAGTACATTATGGAATGTATGAATTTTTATGTTATGTTGCATTATGCAACTGTTAGATGGATTAATGGTTCAGTAACTTATGTAATTGCAACTACAGCTATTGACAGTAGAGACAAATGGTTGGGTGTAGAGAAGAGTACATTGTAATAATGAGGTTTGAGATGATAGATCAATTGAGCAGCCAATATAATAACTATGTATAGGTATAGATGGCTATCTTTTAAAGGAGTATTTAATTTTTGTGTGTATAAACAGAAGATGTTAACAAACCAGTACCCATGAACATTAAGTTCCAAACAACTAAATCTATCATAACAATACTGATGGCACAGAATTCACTGTGATCAATAACAGGAAGTAGGGAACAACAACCAGCTGTGTTGCACTGGAAAGAATTAAAAAAAAATTAGAATTTACAGTAATTCTATTAAATGTAATGGTACACATATGGAAGTAGAAGTTAAATCCTAACTAAGTACGAGGATCTAACACTAGGGATTCAAAAACTATCCAGTTCAGTATTCTCTCCCTCCCTTGGAGAGAAGCAAGAGGAGCTGTTTCCTAGTTTCCATGGAACAGCTGAATCTGTACCATAGTGTCACACATGTTGAATGGTTATAACAGACAAATAAGGGGGGAAAAAGCCTATTGCAAAATCTATTGTGTAATAACAGTTTGTGAGGGAAAATTGTAAGCATGTGTAAAATACCATGAACAGAGCATCTAGTTACCATCCATAGAACTACTGGGAAAGTAGTGGAGCAATGGTGGTGAACTGCGTAGAGATAGATGTATGTGAGTAGGCATACATCTATACTTCGATACTGAAACTTTAACATATTGAAAATATTAGCAGGCCGGCAAACTGGGAAGTTTGATTAAGGGCCTAGTGATCATCCTGCACAGAAAACCTGAGAAATACAAGGTAAAATAGGTAGATATATAAGTCTACTATATGAGCTGATAAAGGGGAGGTTAAGCCCAAAAATCCTCATAGAAATTCTTGTATTCCAGGGCTGTCTGTGAGTACTGAAAGGAATCTAAACTCCGGATAACAGTCTGCATTGTAGGTGATTCAGTATAAAAACTATAATTTTTATCGACGCATAAAGCGGAGAATAATGAGTTATGTTATATGGGTAGCACTCATCATAGGGGTGATGAATATAGACATATTATGAATATAGACCTTAAGAGAGAGACATGTTGAATATCATTCGGAGTAAAATGAACCACTTATAGAAGAGGGGTTAAGAAATTTAGGAGGTGTAACCATGAGGTATAATGGATATTACTAAATAATAACAGAATCCCATGGTATAGAAAAAAAAAAAAGGGTTTGGGAGACGTGACACCCCCATAATTCATATTCCTAAAACTCTACAGAATTGAGAGGATTAAGTTCTTCTAATAAATTATGTTAACTGTATGGAGTACCACTTTCAGCTTTGCAGTAAATTAACATCCACAATGAGTAATCACACAACACAATAACAAGTAATTCAACCATTCTTAAAAATTTTAGGCATACCACTTCTAAAATTGACCAGTCCTCCCAACCTTAGAGTTCCTCTATCTCCAGAACTCATCCCCGATGTCACGTCTCCCAGACCCAGCTTTTTATCCACATAACTCAAATATACTCTGAGTCATGCACCAGACAACATTCAAAAGTTTTCTATCGAATCAATTTCAAAATTTATACTGTTATCCGGTATTTAATTTCTTTTTTTTTTTTTAGTAATGATAGGCCACCATGGGAATATAAGAATTTCCATAAGAATTTTTTTTTTTTGGCTTGACCTCCCCTCTTCTCAGTTCCTCTAGTTGACTTATATATATATATATAGTTTAGTTTGTATTCCGCAGGTCAGTCTTTCAGAGTTTTGTCCAAGTCTAACTGATCAATAGACCCTTCCTCATACTTTCCAGTTTGCAAGCCTTATAGACTTTTCAGCATCCATAATCATAAACTTTTGGCATCAAGGTATAGATGTATGCATCCACATATACATCTATCTATATTCAGCAGTTTATATGGAAGGTAAATAGATTCTCTTTTCTTAGTAATTTTAAATATGCTTACAAACTTCATTTACACATAATTTTATCACAGATAACTGTAGGGCTCTTCCCTTATATTCTTGTTATGATTATTCAACATACTTGCAATTCTAATGCCTCTTAAACTATTCCCTGGGAAATATAGGATTTAGAGATTTTTCTCAAATCAAATAGAACTAAGGAAACCGAAGTTGATATTTTATCCTCTCTAGATTTAGTTCCTTGTCCTTAGTTAGGAGTTAATCTTTGGTTTCACATGATTAAACTTCCGTGACATAAAACAATACAATTCCGAGTTCTAAAATCCTTGTCATGGCAGTATGACCATTCTACTGCCAGCAATACTGTTATGACAGGTTTAGTGGTTTTGCCCTTGCTATTCCTGGTTACTGTTTTGTTAACATTTTCTGTTTATACACACAGCCACTAAATATTCATTTAAAAGACAGCAAGCTACACCTCTACATTGTTATTAGACTAGATATTCAAACAATCGATCATCTCCACTTCATTACTACAAGGTAATCATCCCTATAATCCAACCATTTGTCTCTGCTATCCATAACTCTAGTTTGCAATTGCATGAGTTACTAAACCAATAATCAATCTAAAATTTGCATAATGAACCATAACATAACAATTCATAAATTGCATAATGAGCCATAACATCACAATTCATAAAACATTGATATATTTAATACAGACTTAAATAAATCTCCAAATTTGTGCATGCATACCGCTACTATGACCTGTCCTCCCAACCAGAGTTCGCTTTTATCTCCGTGAACTCACCGAAGAGGATCCTCCAAGAACGTATTCAACTCTAATCTGCTCGAGTAGCTATTACTATAAGTTTCTAAAGCCTCGTTTCCAATTCCCCATATCTTAATTTCAGGATGCTTTATTCCTGTTTAGCCTAGGCTTCCCATTTTGGGACTCTTTAAAGCTGCTTTAAGCTTTTCCTCAGCTTTTCCAGCTTTTTCTCACCTCTTCCCAACTACTCTTCATTGGGGAAATTTAGATTTTTCCTCAAAAATCTAAATTAGAAATAATTTCTTTCAAGGATTTTTGAAAGATTTTGGGGAAAGTCTTTTCCTTTTCCATCACCTCATGGATTAGGCATGTGGTCTCACTTTCTCATCTGGTCATAGTGCATGCACAATATTTTATTTATTTTTCATAAATAAGTAGTTAACCATATCCACATAATAATTATCCATTGGGGTCCACTCCCCTATGGATTTATGTTCAAATGTCTAATTTGAAAAGCATAGAACTTGGGGGTGTTACATATTCCCCCTCTGAAAATAAACACCGTCTTCGGTGTTGACAACTATCTAATTAGTTGATTTTGCACATAATTATGAATGCTTTTCCATTATCTTATCTTCACCGCTCCATGTAGCTTTTCAGCAGTAAAGTGCTCCACTGCACCTTTACTCCAGCTACTGTTCCATTTCGCAATTTAATTTCTTCCCGTTTTCAGATTTGAAGCGGCTCTGGAAGGAATTCTTCTTCTAGTTCCACCTGGACCACATTCCAATCGATAATGTGAGAAGCATCATGTACAAAAATTATATTTTTCTAACAAGGAGATATGAAACTCATCATGAAATTTAATATGCAAGGGTAAGGCTAGTTTATAAGCCATTAGTTCCCCCCCTTTCCAACACCCTCCTCGGTGTTACACTTTAACGTTGACTTTTTCAACTTTGACGAAGAGTTCTTCTTCGTTCTTGCTTAGTTTCCAGCAGAGTACTCTCCTGCTTTATGCAGTTGATGTTTTTCCTACTTCTTTGCAAGAAGTCTGTCTAAAAACTCTTTTATTCTATTTTCTCTGTCCACAATTCATACCAATGTAAGTAATGTCAGTTACATACAATTGATAATCCACAACAACATTCTGCATTTCAATAAACTTAAGAAATTCAGTTATTAGTCAAACCGTTCAGGTTCATAATAGTTTAGTGCACTTTTAGTACACTACTCATCCTTTCTTGTTTTTCAGTGAGATTCTTTCCTCACTCCGCTTGGTCCAGTTCAGCTTTTCTTGATTTTCTAGGTGATTTATCTTCACCTTTTTCCTCCTTGTTTCCAGAGTGTACAATTTCCTGTTACACACTTGGCTAAGAAAGTTTTTTACAATTTTTCATTAGTACTCATACATGAATGAAAACAATTGTATCATATGCATGATTATGCTTGCCCTTTTTCAGTTCATAGCTGTACTTCCAGTACCTTCTCTCTTTTTTTCTTTTTTCTTTTGGTAGCTGTATGATTTCACAATATTTCCCCTATCTCTGAATTTAAGACTCAGGGAAATTACCTAAATTTTACACCAACAAAATTTTATAGTGTGAATGCATGTACTTACTATCATTCATCCCATTCACAAGTATTACTTCTTGATAATGTCAAAATGGAATTTGACATAATTTCCCCTTTTTCCAAAGAATTACCATAATTTATACATTTACTTGCAGCTTTTAAGGTGAATTCACTTTTAATATTCCCCAGTGAATTATTTCTTCTCCCTTACTCTATCATGTATGAAGATATTATATTCATACAACTCAACAAAGTTAACATTATAACATATAACAAGATCACCTATATTTATAATGTTAATTGTAGATTTAACTTATGTCCCACGTGCAATTTGTTTCATTTTAATCTATCATTTCTCATGATAATTATTATTATTTTATATATATATATATATATATATTTTTAATAGGAATTTAAGAATTTACAATTTATATTTAATATACCTCTATTAAATATAATTTGTCATTTTCCTATTATCCACCTTTCTCTATATGTTCCACTATAAGCTTTCCTTCTTCTTTTGTTCCAATAACTATGGTAACACATAGTATTATATACATATTAGGAACATATATCACCCCACAATTATTCATTTATATCTTTTCATGCTTCTAATCAACTTATTGAATATTAATAAAATTATAATTTAGTTGTCTTACACTCCCAACTTTTAACTTCAGTTTTAATTACATATATCCATTTCTTAACCTTATCCTGAAGGTTAATTTCCCTATAGATATATATATTATTTCCCACATAATTATTTATACTCAATTCCACCACACTCTAGTGGGGTTTATAGGTGTATTAATTTTTCTTTTAAAATTCCTTACCAACCATTCCATATATATACTAAATCTAAATTTCATAGGTCACCTATGGAATTCTGTGTTAATTCAAAGCCATTATAATAATTATATATGATTTTCATCCCAACCTTTGCCCTTGAATATTTATTGGTTACGTTGACTTATACTTACATAAGTGCTTGTAATATTTCTCATTTCACCTCTTCTCTTAATTCATGATTGTAACACCTCCAGTTTAGACACACATTTTTTTTTTCCAAATGTTATATTTTCCTCTTATTACCTCAATTTCTTCATTAACTTTTAATATCTTTTTTTTTTTTTTTTTTTCCACCCTTTTTATAACATTCCATATTTTTCCATGTGTCATAAAATACCAAGCCCCTCTTAAGGCTCATATATACAACCATTTTCTTTCAATCACACATATGCCACCTATGTGTCAATATATAACACCTATATATAATTATAACATACATGTATAAAGCTGCAAACCACGTATGGTTATCATTTGATAGAATTAATTTAAATTTGGCATGACTCTATGCATACCCTTTATATATATAAGTACCCCATATATATTTTAGTATCCTTTGATAAGACTATGGGCCAATGCACATCGATATATAATCACCTATTCCATACACATGTCTTAAGGTCACCTATATCCATACATCTAACCTTTATTAATTTTCTTGCATGCGCATGTGTGGGTGTATGATTCGTCTATATATATATCCCACCTACATTTACCATCGTTGTAATATATTTTAACGCACACATAACCATATATATATAAGCGGAATATATAATTGTTTTGACATTATTTGTTTGGCGATTGCGTCTATGGATGTATATATCATACGTATTAACAAGACACACCTACTAACATAATTTCAATGAATCGGCAGAATTTGTAATGACAATATAATCATATTACGCCTCAGGTTTACACTATACATATTATGTAGATGCGTTTACACGTACGAGAACGACGTGGCTACAGGTATAGCGTATTCCTATGATCCGTTCCGCCGAGGAATGATTTCGATGCATGCTAAAACTTGTCATAGGTGGACTGCGAGTCATTATAGCAGTGATTCATTATTGGTCTTGGAGCGCCGAACCTTACCAGGGCAGGTATAACCCCAACCCTGGTCCTGAATTTTTAGTCGACGTCAATTTGATTAATCAACCCTGAATTTAGTTTAATCATGGCAGGTTATATACGCAGGTTTTATAATTTGAGGCCATTACAGTGTGTCATGATATTGACCGTCGCGTACCTGGACGCCTAGGCAGATTTCATCGAAATATAATCGTTTTGGTTGGTGACAGCATCTCTACGAGGTTTATTTTGTTATACGCCTAGGACGCTTCGCGCGTACCGGATCAGAATGGTATAGCCACGTAGCTTAGGGTTCTGACGGATCTGGATTGTCTTGCTATTTTTTTTCAAGTGACATAGCATAACATGATTTTATTTTATTTTTTTATCACTCGTATCTTAGGGTTTGCAGTATTATTGTTTTACGCTCTATACAGGAGTCATTACTCTGGCGTGTGCAATTATTATGTATATCTTACACAATACGCGTGTTTTTCGGTGGCCTGAGGATGCGTTTAACATCGGAAAGCTACCACTGCTAGTTAACCTCCGCTCTGCAGGTACCATAACAGTGATACGCAACCTACCCGAGATCTTGCCGAGATATTTGCGTGTAACCGCCAGAGGTAAGGTTGCACATTTGCTTGCCACGTAATGTTTTCTCTGAGATCGATTATATGCCGCAGAGTTCAAGTAGTGCATTCGGGACGGAGGCGGCTGCATTTTTCTCTGTCTTCTGTACATCACATATCACCTCGGATCAATCCTCAGGGACAGAAGAATACACGCGTCCCACTCAGAGGCAGAACGCACAACTTTGTAGAACGCACCGTCCTTCAGTAGGGTTACTTGAGCAGACTTTCCATCATCTCGAGGTGTACATTTAGAGTGGAGAAAAACTCTGGTTATGAGATGGTGTTGGTTTTACCTACCCATACTGATCGCTGCAACCCTTCCGTGCTACTAGAGATCGACGTGGATTTGGGTTGAGTCTCGGCTCAGTAAGCCCCACCTGCAGCGCACTTTCGTGTGTGACACGGTAAATTAGGGTTAGGGTTTGGGTTCCTATATTTCTACCCTCCCCTGTTCATTATTATTACACTTCCTGGGTTCAACTCTTAACTATTCTCTGTGGAATAGCAACACCGGAGTTTAATAGTCGAGTGCCTGCGTGTTCTCCCTGATGCAGGATTCAATTCGTGCCTGGTTTTTCTTCTGGTGTAACTACCCTGCTCTTCCAACTTCGTAAAATTCGGGTAGCTATGTATTATAAATTTCTCATGAATCAGAGAGTATGTTTATACTACTAATTTAGGGGAAATGTGTTTAAGTATGTATATTATGCACCCGCTTCGCTGTTGACATGCAGGTTACAGCTCATCTCGCACAACCGTGTCCGCAGCGTTACTATCACACTCAGCATATTTATAGTGGTAACGTCTTTATGTGGTTGATGGATGAAACCTTATAGTGTGACGGCACTTCTAATGCTGTCGTGTCAATTCGTTTATTTAACCGTGCGGCTTTTGTTCTGAAATTCCGGAAAGGCATCAATTATATTTATGGAATTTTCTATTTTTTGCTCCAATGGATAACCAAAGCAGGTCTATTCAACTTTGGCAATATTGCGAATGGCATGTCGTTTTTGTTTCCATCATTATTGTTTAGTTTTTTCTTCGTCGGATTATCCCGTGTTGCTCATTTCTAACTATCGATTCCTGTACTAACAGCCATGTAATAGATTTGCCTGATTTCATTCGGCATAATTTTAGGTATCAAAAATTCTTTTTTCTGACCGATTTTTCCACGCAGGCGTGGAGCTCGAGGTCGCCCAGGTCACCTCTTCCGAGAGGAGCCGAACGGATCTCGGTCCTGGAAGCAAATAATGGTTATCATTTTATTTTTTTTTCCGTTAGCCGATCCTTCTGCGTTAAAATCATTTCTCTACCCGCATGGCTTCGTTATGTTTTAATTTACTCGGCCCTACAAAATGCCTCACATAAAAATCGTTTGATTGTTATGCAGGCAGAGTTAACAGTATCACGCCTTCGTTCTCACAGTTAGTAAATCGTATTATTGCTATTACCTAAACGCCGAAGTCCCTTCACGTTTTGGTTTTCCTTTTTGATTTAGTTGCCTGTATATATATATTGTGTCTCACCACTCGAAGTTTCGATGTGTGCCTTACCTGTAAGCTTCACACATATTTAACTTCCTGTTGTATTTGTTTGCCTATATACCTATGATTTTCATTTCACCATTTCCTATTGCTCATATATAACTCATATATATGACTCGTGGTTATAATTTATTTTTGATTTATATGAGTTCATATATCTACTTAATGTTGGTATCTCCCCTTTTTACATACCGGGTTCATACATATATATATATAGCTCATATATAGTCTATATTACAAAGGCCGATTGGTATGCGGGCTTAATACTTCTATATATGATGTTTTTAATAGTCTATACAAGAAATCTATAGTTTATTTGACGATATTCATAAAACATGGATTTAATCTATAGCCATGCGATTTATTCTAGAAGGTTGGAATTTTTTTTTTTTTTTAAATTCCATACACCTTATGGTTGCTATAATCGTTATTTCAAAGGTTAAAAATAGATATACCCATGATGTATGCATGCAAGAGGTTATAATAGCTATAAGGCTCTTATATTCTCTCTTTTTTTTATATATAGATATTCGATAGTGATTAGATAAGGTGCCTTAACTATAATTTAAATCTTTAGCTCTGGTACTTTATTCAATGACTAGAGGTAGATTTAGAATTAAAATCTAGACAACTGTAATCATTATAGACTCTTATAAGGTAGAGTTATTCTTCCTCTAGCACAATTTCGATTGTCGTATTCTAATGTTCTTTACTTTCTTCTTTTAGATTTGCAACCTATAACTTTAGTTCTACTATAATATTTCTCTAGCATACACATGAGTAGATAAATTCCGCCTGGTATCTACAGGTAACAAAGCAATATTTAATTTTCTATAGAGTCTAAGTAATTCCAGATTTAAACCGACCCTGGTTTAGAGCTTTTGGGGTTTCTACTCTATGGATTTATGGTCTACAACTATACACAAATCTGAAAGTGTTTTTAATCTGAAATTTGTGTCGGAGGATGTCGATTGTCTGATATGTGATAATCAGAGTGAAGATGACTTCTTTAGACAGTATTATTCTCCCTCTGTTGGAGAACCAACAGAACATGACGGGTGGTTTGATATGAATCTTACAAGCGGAGAACTCCACAATGTCTCAGCAACTGATTTCCCACCCTCAAGAAGATCTTTTTTAGGCCTCCACTTTAACAGATTTGTATCATTAAATTTTGCATAATATATTATAGCATGTAGACTTGTAATTCCTGAGCATCTGCTACTTTTATACCGTTCTTAGAAGTTTTTATTGAAGATTATGTTCATTAAAAATGCTGGAAGATACCTATCCTTAGATTAAATCCATCACAGATTTAGAGATTTTTTTGGGAGATGGTTCTTCCCAGCCTTCTCTCATGCAACTCTAGCACTAAAAATTTTCTACTAGACCAGTTTGTTAAATGCATGGACTACATACTTCATTAAAACTTCAACCTCGTTCCATTAAAACAATTCCAAGGATAGTTATATGTAATCTGGAAATTAATTAATCAGTTTTAACTTCCATTTCTCACCTACACCAGTCTGAAATAAATTTTTCTTCGCTGTCTTCAACCTTAAATGAGAACTGCCTATAGTTAATTTTGTAAATATCTTAGGAGTTTCTCATTAATATTTCATTAACCCAGATCTACCTACAGCTTGTTCTCTTTAATCATGGTTTGTAAGCTGTATTCCTTAGTATTGTTCAATGTTCAGTGACTCAACATTTTTTTTTTTTTTTGAGTGAGCACATAACTTGCCCAGTTTTCTCAACTTGGGCTCCGATACCATTTGTCATGTCTCCTAGACCCAACTTTTTATCCACATAACTCAAATATACTCTGAGTCATGCACCAGACAACATTCAAAAGTTTTCTATCGAATCAATTTCAAAATTTATACTGTTATCCGGTATTTAATTTCTTTTTTTTTTTTAGTAATGATAGGCCACCATGGGAATATAAGAATTTCCATAACAATTTTTTTTTTTTTTGGCTTGACCTCCCCTCTTCTCAGTTCCTCTAGTTGACTTATATATATATATATATATAGATAGTTTAGTTTGTATTTCGCAGGTCAGTCTTTCAGAGTTTTGTCCAACTCTAACTGATCAATAGACCCTTCCTCATACTTTCCAGTTTGCAAGCCTTATATACTTTTCAGCATCCATAATCATAAACTTTTTGCATCAAGGTATAGATGTATGCATCCACATATACATCTATCTATATTCAGCAGTTTATATGGAAGGTAAATAGATGCTCTTTTCTTAGTAATTTTAAATATGCTTACAAACTTCATTTACACATACTTTTATCACAGATAACTGTAGGGCTCTTCCCTTATATTCTTGTTATGATTATTCAACATACTTGCAATTCTGATGCCTCTTAAACTATTCCCTGGGAAATATAGGATTTAGAGATTTTTCTCAAATCAAATAGAAGTAAGGAAACCGAAGTTGATATTTTATCCTCTCTAGATTTAGTTCCTCGTCCTTAGTTAGGAGTTAATCTTTGGTTTCACATGATTAAAGTTCCGTGACATAAAACAATACAATTCCGAGTTCTAAAATCCTTGTCATGGCAGTATGACCATTCTACTGCCAGCAATATTGTTATGACAGGTTTAGTGGTTTTGCCCTTGCTGTTCCTGCTTACTGTTTTGTTAACATTTTCTGTTTATACACACAACCACTAAATATTCATTTAAAAGACAGCAAGCTACACCTATACATTGTTATTAGACTAGATATTCAAACAATCGATCATCTCCACTTAATTACTACAAGGTAATCATCCCTATAATCCAACCATTTGTCTCTGCTATCCATAACTCTAGTTTTCAATTGCATGAGTTACTAAAACTCTAATCAATCTAAAATTTGCATAATGAACCATAACGTAACAATTCATAAATTGCATAATGAGCCATAACATCACAATTCATAAAACATTGATATATTTAATACAGACTTAAATAAATCTCCAAATCTGTGCATGCATACCACTACTATGACCAGTCCTCCCAACCGTAGAGTTCGTTTATCTCTAGAACTCACCCCCGAGCTGAGATCCTCCAAGAACAGACTAACCTCAATCTGTTCTGGAGTAGCTTATTTAGGCTATGCTTTCCCCAAAGCCTGTTTCCAATTCTGCGTCCAGAATTTTAGGATGCTTTATTCCTGTTTAGCCTAGGCTTCCCATTTTGGGACTCTTTAAAGCTGCTTTAAGCTTTTCCTCAGCTTTTCCAGCTTTTTCTCACCTCTTCCCAACTACTCCTCTTCATTGGGAAAATTTAGATTTTTCCTCAAAAATCTAAATTAGAAATAATTTCTTTCAAGAATTTTTGAAAGATTTTGGGGAAAGTCTTTTCCTTTTCCATCACCTCATGGATTAGGCATGTGATATCACTTTCTCATCTGGTCATAGTGCATACACAATATTTTATTTATTTTTCATAAATAAATAGTTAACCACATCCGCACAATAATTATCCATTGGGGTCCACTCCCCTTTGGATTTATGTTCAAATGTCTTATTTGAAAAGCATAGAACTTGGGGGTGTTACACCCGAGCTAAGATCATCTCCCAAAACAGACCGACCTGTAATCTGTTTAGGAATAGATTATTTAAGCTTTTGCTCCCCAAATCCTGTTTCTAATTCTGCGTCCAGAATTACAGGATGCTTTTCTTCCTGTTTGCCTAGGCTTCCCTTATTTAGGGATTTTTAAAGCTTCTTTCTTCTTCTCCCAAATTTTTACCTCTTCCCAACTACTCTCCACCTCATTGGGGAAACTATATTTTCCTCAAAATTTAATTTGGAAATAAATTCGTTCAAGGATTTTTGAAATATTTTTGGGGAAAGTATCTGCCTCGTTCCATCCTCATGGATTTAGCAAGTGATCTCATAATTCTCATTTGGTCAATCTGTACAGAATTATTTTATTTATTTTTTCATAATTAAATTTTTAATTACATCCACAAAATACTTATCCATTGGGGTCCACTCCCATTTGGATTAAAGTTCAAATGTCTAACTTTGAAAGAAACATAAAACTAATGGTGTTACATAAAAGAAGGGAGGTCTACTACCTGTGATGGTTTTAGGTTATCCACCAACAAAAGATGATGGTTTAAGGTTTTCGACCAACCAAAGGCATGCTCATGGGATTCCATGTCTCTGGCTACATCTATGAATCTGCAATGACAAATTGTGGCTCAAGCTTGCTTGAAATTCTATGTCTCTGGCTACAACTCTGACCATGGAATGAGAGATTGTGGCTAAGGCTTGCCTGATCTGTCTTCGAAGCTTGTACATGACCACCATTTTCCCCCCTGTCAGGGACAAGGTGAGATGATGGTGAGAAATCAACTACAAGTTTTCTCAATATCCATGAACAAGTTCTAACATGTGTCTTAAACATCTTCTTGGCTGATGATGCCCATTTCCAAGAAGCGATCCATCCAAGATGAATCTTTGTTCTGGCAGGAGGCTTGTTTCTGAAGCATCTGTCTGAAGAATGGGTGTGCCGACCACAATGCTTGCATGGATGAAGATTAAAATAATGATCTTTCATGTGGCCAACTCGATCATAGTGTTGGCATTTCTCAATCTGTTGTTGTTGTGGAACAGGATCTGGAACAGCTGCAGGTGAACTGTCATACATGAATCCGTCACTCTGAAATATGATGGGCTTGGTGTAGTCTGGAATATGAAAGGACACATCCTTGTCATATACAAGACCACTTCGGTGCTTGTTATGGGCAAGCTCTTCCTAAGGTCTGATGATGGGCTTGAGACATGCAGGCTGAGCTGCTGCATCTGCATGGAAATCTGCTCTAGTACAAGGCACTAAATGTGGATCAATTGCAACTTTATCTTCTTTCTTATGATGAGAGTCCTTCACAATATTCTAAATAGAAACAGGTTCAGAATGGTGACTCTTTTGCTGAAATTCAATTTGCTGAAGCTGAGTTTCCAACTGCAAAAACTCAATCTTTTCTTGTGCATTTTGAAAATGAATTTGAATGTTACAAAGAAAATTCTTGCTTATTTTTACCATATCATGAAAATTTGAATGAATGAGTTTATTCAACAACTCTAATGCCTCATTGATTTTACCCATTTTCCAACAAATTAGGCTCAAAATTGAAAGGGTGTCGGCTTCAGCCGAAAATGCACCCGTTTACAATGTGATTCAATCCTCCTTTCAAACAAATACAAATGACTTATGGAAATCTCAAAGTACGAAATCTGATGATTGCAACTATGAAGAAGCAATACAATGTCAGTTTAATACAATATGCAGCAAAAATGTGGAGCAAAACACTTGTGCAAGATGCCTTTAAGGCAGCTGAATTTTTTCTTCAAAGCATTGTTTGACACAAAAAACAACTCGTCTTCACAACAATTTCTTCAGAAACTCACCCTTCAAATCAATGCCACAAATCACAATACAAATCTGAAATTTTCTCTATGTATAAAGTCCATTTTCTCCTCATTTCTTGCTATTCATTTCCTCTTTTCCCCTCTCTCTGCTGGTGTTTTTTTTTTTTTTTAATTAATTAAAAATTAATTAAAAAATAGATTAATTAAAAATGGAAATTAATTTGGGGGTGGGGGGGGGGGGGGTTTAAATTGTTTGGGATTAATGTAAAATGGGGAGGGAAATTTATTTAAAAAGGGAGAAGGGGACTTTTTTTTTTTTAATAAAAGAATGAAGTGAGGGAATTAAAATGAAATAAAAAAAATGATTTAAACGCTGGAATTAAAAGGTAGGAGGGGATTTAATAAATAAAAAAGAGACTGATTAAAAAAATTAAAATTTATGAGATGGGGAGGCTGTGTGTAAGCGTTGAGGAATGGGGAGTGTGTAGTTGGTAGCGTAGGGAGGGAGGAGTTTGAGTGTGGAGAGCGAACAACGACGGGCCGGCTAGAGGGGAGGTAAGGGAGGGACGTAGGTGAATGGAATGAAGGAGTGAGGATTGGGAACAACAACGCAGGAGCGTAGGTAGTCGAATGAGAAGTGGGGGAGACGCGGTGAGGGATGAGCGCCGAGAGATGAGGGAAGGGTTTGGAGCTGGGGACATGAGCGGCGTAGTGAATGAGGGACGTGATTGGATTGCTGTGTGAGGATAGGCGTTGAGAGATGCAGACGGGTGCATAGGGCGAGGGGGCCGGGGTTGAGTGAACTTTTTTTTAATTTTCATTTTTGTGCAGAGTGAGGGAGGTAGGGAGGCTCTGGTAGAAGTGTAGGGAGGAGCGTTGGCGAGGGGGATGGGTATGGCAGATAGACCATAAAAAAATTGCAGATGTATGGAGTGCTGAGTTGAGTGCGCAAGTTGCAGGAGGGGGGCCGAAAGGCCTAGAAATTCTGAAATTTTAATTTTTTAATTTTTTATTTATTTTTATATTTTATTTTTAATTAAAACAGTAGAGAGTAGAAGAAAAGACTTTCCAGCATAATAATTTTCAGAAATTGCAGAGAAAATCCAAAAAGTTTTCTACTGGTCCAGCAGCAGAGAATATTTTCCAGCAGCAGAAAATTGGGGAATTTGCAGAGTTAGAAATTTGCAGAAAACTCAGAAATATTTTCCACTAAAAAACTCATGAAATTCTTTAGAAATCCAATTCAAACAATTTTCAGCAGCTCTCCAAATTGCAGAATAAAGGCAGAAATTAAAAGCAGAAATTGCAGGAAGAAATCAGAATGAAAACCTTCACATGCGCAGTGTTTCTTTTCTTCAAAACCACTTTCTGAATGCTGCCAATTTCTGAATGTGGAAAAATTTTTGCTGCAAAAATCTCTGAGTGCTGCAAAAATTATCATAATTTTTCTAGATATGCACAGGCCATAACCACAAATGGCTCACTCAATGTTGAGCTGGTTATGAACGTATTAGCTCCAATATCATGTTAAACACCATGCTAAGCACACACATGGTGTACAAGAAGGATAAACACACAATGGAGGATAAGCGTGAGGATTTCTTATTTTCCATTATATAAAGATGTACATTTATAGTATAATGGTGTGACTCTTGGTTTCATATTCCAAGGTCACTTGGAATCCATTGTGACTTTTCCCATTCCACACCTACCCATGAAGGATTAGGTGTTCCAATAGATCGCGTCGCCAGAGATAAGGATCCACGAGAGGCGGTTACTCCATGTCACGAAACACACGGGGAGTGTTGGTTTATCTAATGTCCAACAGGGACACTAGAGAAAGGGTGATAGAAAATGGCGGGGTATTATAAACAATTCAATCAATTATTATAGTTTGGTTGAGTAATAATAAATTGTTCCAAACATTGTAAAGGAGGATATAGTGCTTAATATATTTCAAGTGATAGTGCATAAAATATTACAAGTCATAGTGCATGAAAAAATTAAAAGTCATACCACCCTCCCAATATTATAGTGGAATAGAAAAAGGAAGGTTTATGAATCAAAGATAATACTGCCACGCTTTAGGCTAATGTAGATTGATTATGTAATAACCATAATAGGGTGTATGTGATATCATGGTTGACATGGTAGCACAAACTATAGAGAAGTAACTGGATTATGAACTTATAATTATAACCTTGTAATTATAGTTGAACCTCTAACCTCAATCTCGTGTAAACCTATTTAAGGATTTTATATGGTTAGATATGGTTGGCCCGAAATAACAACTAGAAAAAACAAAGAGAACCTATTAGTTTTAAGATGAAAGCTAAATTAAAAGAAAAATAAAAGGGAAAAAAATGCTATGGAGGTATGTGACATCTGCTAACTTAGTTAAATACTGATTGAAATTAAGAAAATATAAGTAATTTTCACATATGTTGCATTGACCAAAAGTGCATATATATGTCTGTTTCTTGAAGTGATATAGTGTATAATTTTTTGAATGTGCATGTAATATCCCTATTTTCATCATTCTATAAATGGAGGATACACATAAAAGTCATGGGACCTCAAAATAAAATATGTAATTATATATTAATTGTGTAAATTAATATATAAATGTGAAAATAATATCATTGTACAACGATATCGTAAATTGAGACCAGGAAACCAAATCCATGAGGATTGACTAGATTCCTAAGACTTTCACAAAATTCTCGACAAATCCTTGGAGAAAAATAAATTAAATTAAATTTCATTAGATGGGAGATAAAGATTTAATAAAAGCCTTAGTAAAGTGGAAAGTTACTAAGAAGAGGTAAGGATAAATTTAGAGAGAGGAAAAGCTAGTTTTAAGACGAGCTTTTGCTAAAAAAACAAAAGAAAAGCATAGGCTAAGGGAAACAACATTCCAAAATAACTAGATGTAGTTATGGAAATAGGCTCAGGGAAAGGAAACTTAAATAAGCTATCCTAGTATGATAGAGCGGTTGTCTACACTAAGGAGAAATTGGTCCCTGCTCGGGGGAGAGATGTGGAAAATGCTCAAGGTTCGGAGGCAAATAGTCTTTATATATGTGGTATGAACACTCTGTCAATTTTTTATGTTTTATATCATTGTTGATATTCATCTAATTCTTTTTTGGATTTTAGAAAACCTATTATTTTATAATTTATAACTTAAGTTATTGTAGACTAAGTTACAGAACTTATGCGTATTGTACAAGGTTTATTTCAGATAAAAATTTCTTCATATGTATTGGAAAAATATTAACCATACAGGAATGCAATTAATATTTTAGTGTTGTTACATAGACTTATTTGAATTTAAGGACAAACAAAAATAATCTCTAAACCATTTTGGAAGGGTCTAATCTGTTGTTTAAGTCCATCTAAATATTTGAAATTTCATTGGAAAAGTTACTGTATATGTGCTTGCATATTTAATATAATTCAGCTATAGTAATATCAGAATATATGACACAAAAATTAAATTGTAAATAGAATAGAGGCTATATATACAACATTAAGAGTAATACATATGTGAGCGATGAATACCAAATTAAGATTTAAATTTGAAACATAAATATAGACTGCTATCATATACAAATTATTTTATATTTCTATCCATAGTATTATTCAGTTACATAGATATACACATGTAATGTAAGGAAAAATTATTTTATTACTTAATTCCATGTATTAGTCCTTTTTAATAAAATCCTTACATGGAGATGAGGATAAAATAATTCTATTAGTCTCCCAAAGATAATATTAAACTGTTTAATTACAAATTTATCTGTGTTATCAATTAAAATTAAAATTCCAATGTATAAAGATGAATTTTGTAAAATGTACCAAATGATGGCGTAGAATCCAACTCTCTTATGATTGACCTGAAAGAGGTGAAAGTGTGTGTCAGGTTTTGGGCCATGAAAAACGTTTTACCGTCATAATTATCTTGATTTATTACTAACTTTCATGGGTTTACCTTCACTTTGGAAATAAATATGGAAGAATTAATTGTAAACAGAGGGTAAAACTTGGTATCAAGAAATTATGTGATTATGGGCATAAAGGCTAACTTTTGTTTTTTGCATGTGCATGAAATCTAAACCAATTAGTAGTTGTTCGAACGCCTGAACAATAGGAGCCAAAAAAAGGAAAGGATTGCATTATGTTCATACAAACCAATGAAGAATGAGGAAGATCTCACGTATTCTATAATGCAAACTATTAGATAGCTGTGAAATCCTCAGGATCTCATGATCGTAAGGATTTTCTATTCTCCGTTCTATTTCTCTGTAGGATATAAAAGACTAATAGGTGGAATGCAATGGGATTTGTTGACCCATATGTTGTAATTGTGTTTTATTTACATTCCTTTATAACATAAGATTTCACACTTAGAAATGTGTTATCCTCGTTGTTGAATTTAATGAAAGAGGTAGTGGTTTTTCCACAAACTTGTTCTGAAGATCTTCTGGCAAAGACTTCTAGAGGCTCTGGGCCTAGTCACTAGGAGCTCTACTGCTATCTTGTGTTATATTTTTATTTTCCTATTTAGTAATTAAACATTGTTGTGTTTTGTAGGATTGTAATTGATTTGAATCTCATCCTCATTGTTTTGTAGGATTGTAATTTTCATTTATATTAATTTAAAGTCTTAGTCACTTTTATTTTCCACATGAATGTCATCCCTTGCATTTAATCGAGTTACTTAAATATTTAATTTTTTGTTCATTCTGAGTGATATTATTTGGTTGATCAGTCATTGAGAATTTCAATTGCAGAGCGTGATTGTGTTACTCGTTGTTCAGCTACTATTGTATTATGTGTCTAGTTAAATAGACTGTTGTAGATGTTTATTGGTAATTCTGGTTAATTTTGAATTCCTTTAAGCTTTGAATTTTAGTTTTCTACTTCAATAAGAAAAAATTATAGTTAAATTAAGTTGATTGATTAAGTTATTTAATGATTTCTTTTAGAATTTATTCGACTGAACTTCGAGAATTATAATTTACCTCTTGCAACAATTTCGATTTATTAACCCTTCATTTCACTTTCATAAACTGTGTTGAAGAGTCTCAAAATAAACAAACTTACCCTCGGTTGATGATTAATGTAGGAATTATGGTCTGTTTTAAATAGTCATCTTAATGCACCAACATTTTGGTGCATTTTCTGGGGAGAGTGTTTACAACTGTTGTTTTTATTTTTCTTTTGCTAAAAAATAATTGGGTATTAAAAAGGAAAGGTAAGAACCTACGTACCAGCAAGCCAAATGCTTTCCCATTGTCCCTATTTTTAGAAAAATATAAATGTTGAATAGAAATAGGTTTATATGAATGACTAGAAAGAAAAAGATAGAAACAAGTTTGAATCCCCCATCCAAATCCACAAAACCTAAGGGACCGGTGACCCTTGGAAGAATAACATTTATAGAATAAATTATAATAAAATATGAATCTCAGGCATCTGTAGGACCTAAAACCATTTCTGAAAGGAGTCCTACCATCATCCCCTAGGCAACAGGATCACCATCAGTGGCTTACATTGAGATCCATAGTGAAACATAAGGGTTAGAAAAACGCTTTCAGGTCACAAAAAATTTAAATGATGACCCTTCATAGGAGGGAAATTCTTGCAACTTGCAAGAACGATATGGTGAAAACAGTGGCGATGTGGAAAGAAATTTAAAATCTCCAGATCTTGGATCTCCTAAAATCTTGGTTTAAGAAGAAACGCCTGACATCCTAGATCATTGTAGTACTATAAGACCTTTTACAAAGCTGACTTATAGTCTAGCCTAAATTAATATCCCAGACCAGGAAATGCCTAAATTTTATTGGGATATATTTGATGAGATGGCACACAATAAACCCTAGGCATCAACATTGGAGTAACCCATTGTTGACCCAATCACTACTGCCCCTATGAAAGATATTCCATTGCAAAACATCCCCACTTTCCATGGATTAAATTCGGAAGATCCATATGATTTATTTTTTGAATATGATGTTTTGTGTAGGGGATGCAATTACACCACTGTCCCTCAGAAATTAAATCTATTTTCCTCTACCTTAAAGCGGGGAAATTTGCGCTGGTTTAGGGGGCTCGGTGGAGGGAGTATTAATAACTAGGATCAAATGAAAAAATATTTTCTTGCTAAATATCAGGAATAATGTAGGAATACATAGTTAAAATATGAAATTTTAAACATGAATGTATAAGATAACCAAACATTATAAGAATATTTTGAACGGTTCCAATACAATTCGCAAAGGTTCCCTTATACTGCATTATTTAAATATGTCTTGAAAGTAACTACGATAAAAGGAATCAAAGATCAATGAATAGAAATATTAAATATAATGGGGAAAGGAGACATATATGAGGAAATGTATGACGATATTATTTCATTATGTGTGAGGTGATCTAGAGGTAGCACGTGCATTAGGCTAGCAGGATGGGATTCAGCTTCCAGGAAGAATAGAACTTCAGGTGGTAGTGCAAGACGAAGAGAAATTGAAAATATCTTGGAATAATTCAAGACTAATACCTTGGGTAACCTCACAACACAATTAGATGTCCCGCCGGCCAAGAAAAAACAAGAATTAGCAGAAGAGAACTTGGTTGTCTTTTGCCCACTCTATCGAAAGAAGCATAACCAATGAGAATGGCCATTCGACATGGTCCAAACACGCACCATCTATACTAGAGACCATGCCACTGAATAGTTCCTGTCACTTCCAAGGTTGAAAGAAGTCTTGAAATAAGAAGAAGAAGAAAAATAACATATATGTAATGAATCAATGTCGACAGTAGCAAGCCCGAACTACAGGTATGTCACAAGACCCATCTCATGTCTTTCCTTCTTTGCATCGTAATCAACAACAAAACCATGGGACATCATGGAAAAATCAACCACCTTTTTCCACGTGGCCATCCCAACCATTCTACATGCCCCCTTGGCCAACTCAATACTTTCCATGAAGCGGTTGGCCAAATTATTCTTTCCCTCCTCCATTTTGGTAGAACAATCCATATTAATCCCAACGACCTACCTCTACCTCAAAAAATCCCAATTGGTCACAAAACTGCCAGCGACCTTTAGGAATAAGAAATTCACCTATGGGAACTAGTCCTCAAACTTAACCCACATTAACAGCTCCATATATGTTACCACAGAATTATAAGCCTCTAATACTCCCTCAACCACCAGCTCAATCGAACCTGAATCCTAACAATAGATCAGTGCAGTTGATACAAATAGTTGATAATGTAGACCTCGAAATTGAGAAAAATGAATGTAATGAAATTAGGCTAAGATCTTGGTGCATTATTATCCCAGGAGAAATTGTAAACCCACAAGAAGATAAATTACAACCCCCAACTAAAACTAATCCATCAACTATGATCAACCCATAAATAAGGCAGGGAGAAGGAAAAATTGAACAAGAAGATTTTGGAAAACTTATCAATACCTCTCCCCCGTTCCTCGAAATATCATTGATACATAAACCAATTGTTTATCCATATTTTTATATTTTGTGGAAACTTAAAAATATTTGTATTAAAATTCCTCACCTCCAGGTCATTCATGACATCCATATCTATGCTAAGACAATTAAAGAACTGTGCATGAAAAAACCTATGAGGAAAACAAAAACTTCGCCAAATGTCCATATGGTAGGAACCTTGTCTAATTTATTATTGGGTAGGGATATACCAATTAAATATGAAGATCCAGGGAGCCATATAGGTACAATCCAAATATATGGCCGCTCTTTTTCGAACACACTAGTTGACCTGGGCACAAACATTAATATTTTGACTGCGGAAACCTATGAAACACTTTGTATAATCGCTTTAGATCCAAACACGACCTTTTTGGAACTTGTTGACCGATTAATTATTAAAACAAAAGGAACTTTATAGGACATCATGGTTTCCGTTGACTCATGGGGGTACCTGGTATATTTTCTAGTCATTAATCTGAAAAGCCAACTTGATGGGCATCCTTTGGTTCTCGGTCGACCTTGGTTGGCAACAACCAATGATTACATAGGCTGTTGTACATGAAACGTGACCATTGATAGGAAGGGTGTTGTAAAAAACCTTGTTCTATATCCCCCTGCAAAACCAAGCCTTCCCATGGTAAATATTCACAAACACCCACTAATATACCTAGAAGAAAATATCTGTTCACCACTCATCGTAGCAGAAACACTCGAATTAAAAAATCAGAGTCAAGATGACATAATCAATAATTTTATTGATCAACCAACTATTTTGGTAAATGAAAAATGACAAATGTTAAGATAAATTCTTGATAATGAGGCCCATGAAGATCCTTTAAAGTATAATGATGACGAGTACATGCCCACAACGTTCATTCATAATATAAGACCTGTTGAAATTGAGCCAGGAAAAAATTTGAACATCAATGACAATTTGAACTACGACAAACAACAGAAGGTCATTAACATTTTACAAAAATATAAAGGACATTTTGCTTGGGATTATTTGGACATGAAGGGCATAGATCCCCATCTATGTACCCATAATATTTACACAGAAAAAGATGCTTGTCTCATCAAGCAACCTCAACAAAGATTGAACCCGCACCTTAAATATATAGTGAAGGATGAATTATAGAAGATTCTAGATGAGAAATTTATTTATCCTATTCCTAAAAGTAAATGGGTCTCTTCACTGGTAGTTATCGCTAACAAAAATGGCAAGTGGTGAATCTGTGTCGATTATAGGGAATTTAGCAAAGCCACGCAGAAGGATCACTTCCCTCTTATGTTTATCGATCAGTCCTTGATACATTGGCAGGGAAACAATTCTTTTCCTTTCGTAATGGCTATAATTAGATTCAAATTTCCCCTGAAGACCAGGAAAAAACCACTTTCGCTTTCCCATGGGTTTTTTTTGCTTACAGAGTGATACCCTTTGGCTTATGTAATGCTCCAGCTACATTCCAAAGGGTCATACTCATCATTTTAGTCGATTTTATAAATGAAGGACTTGAAGTTTATATGGATGATTTCACCCCATATGGGAAGAATTGTGAACAAGCACTGGAGACATTGGAAAAAGTGATGGAACGATGTATCTCCACTAGGTTATGTTTAAGTGATGAAAAGTGGCACATTATGATGAGGGAAGGCGTAATTTAAGGAAGCTACATCTCTGTGGCTACAATACCGGTAGATCCGGCAAAGATAGAGGTAATTATCTTACTATCCATACCCTGTACTCATATAGAGGTATGTAGTTTCCTCAGATATGCAGGATATTATCATAGGTTCATAAAAAAAATTTCACAAATTTTTGGGCGTCTATATGCTTTAACTGGAAATGTTTAATTTAAATGGTTTGATAAGTGTGACAGTTCTATTACAGATTTTAAGAAATTAGTCTCCACTACACAAGTATTGAATTGTCCCAATTCGTAACTACCATTTCATATTTCGTCAGATGCATCATACATAGTAATAAGAGGTGTTCTCGGTCAAGAATAAGATAACAAGTCCTATTTTATTTATTATATTAGCTAAAATCTCATCCTTGCTAAACTAAATTATATAGTAATATAAAATGAATTCTTAGCAATCATATATGCCATAAAAAAATTTAGACATTACATAGCTGGCTATCAAGTATTTATGTATACTGACCATTCTGCCATTAGGTACTTAGCTAATAAGCCAATTACAAATGGGAGAGTGACTCGTTGGCTGTTACTTTTGCAGGAGTTTGATATCACCATTAAAGACTGTCTAGGGAAGGAGAACCCATTCACAGATTTTCTATCTCGTGGCCCAAATATAAATGTTTCTCTAGTAGTAGAGGACTAGTTTCCTAATGAACACCTATTGCTATAGTATTGAAAGCGCCATGGTATGCTGATGTGGCAAATTATATCGCAGTGGGAAAAATTACCAGGCATTTAATAACAAAAGAAACAAAGCTTATTGTCCAACGCAATGCCTATGTAACACCGCTAGTTTTATGTTTTTCAAGTTAGACATTTGAACTTCAGTCCAAAAGGGGAGTGGACTCCAATGGATAATTATTGTGTGGATGTAATTAATTATTTAATTATGAAAAATAAATAAAAAATTTTGTGTGCACTATGACCAAATGAGATTTTTGAGATCACTTGCCTAATCCATGAGGTATGGAAAGAGGCTAAGACATTCCCCAAAAATATTTCAAAAAGCTGTGAAAGAATTTATTTCTAATTTAGATTTCTGAGGAAAAATCTAAATTCCCCCAGCGATGACGAAAGTAGTTGGGAAGAGGTAAAAAGCTGGAAAAGCATAAAGTAGCTTTAAAGTCCCTAAATAAGGGAAGCCTAGGCAAACAGGAATAAAAACATCCTGTAATTCTGGACGTAGAATTAGAAACAGGCTTTGGGGAGAGCATAAGCTTAAATAAGCTACTCCAGAATAGATGGAGGTTGGTCTGTTCTGGGAGGGATCTCAGCTTGGGGGTGAGGTCTGGAGACAGAATAACTCTAAGGTTGGGAGGACTGGTCATCAGAAGAAGTGGTATGAACACTAATTTTTATGAAGGGTTAAACTAGATGCTATTGTAAAATATTGATAAATGTTGCAGCTGTTAATTTGAATTAAGTTTTCTAAGATTTGTTATTCCTTACATTTAACAAAAAGGCTTAGAAGAAACTAATCCTCTCAACTCTGTATAGTTGTAGGAATAGAATATATGGGGAAATATCAACTAGAATCTCTAAAACTGATAATGGTTTAAATATGGAGATATATAATACTCCCATAAATCATTAAAGGTTTAATTTTAATCTTCTTCTATAAATGTACAGATATGTTTATAGGTGGATTAAGAAAAGTTAGATTATAAGATTAGAAACCAACTATGAATTTAGATATATATATAAATATTAAATTCTGTACAATTACTGTAGAGTTAAAATTTTTGGAGTGCATACATATAGATTGTAACCTTCTGCCTAAAGGGGAATATGAGCTAAGAAAGAAATACTTTTCTATTGGATAACATAAATATATAAGACAGAAAAGTTATACAACATAGAATAATTTAACAAAATAGTAATTACAAGTTAATTTATTTACATGATTGATATGAATATGCAAATTAGGCAAATACAAAGATTAGAGAATTAAATTCCATCCAAAGACTTTCTTATATTATAAAAGAATCTGTGATATAATACAAAAAAACAAAAGGAATTCAAATATAAATAGAACCAATTTCTATGGTATTGTGAATGATTAAATTTTTATAATAGAAAGATGGATGTCATTGATATATCCATAATGGAAAAAGTCTCTGTTATATCCTGAAAACCTAAAATGGAAAGTATACTAGCAAAATACCATGTTGACACAGAAACTTTGCTATCCGAAATAAAATGGTAATTACATTTTAAATAAATAGTATCTAGATGCACAATATGTAAGCCTCTATATTCTGGGTAAAGTGCACATTGAAATTTCTGTTGAAGATTTTATTTAAACTCTACTTATCATTAATGATGTACACATAAGAAAGAGAAGAACTATTGAGATTATCTTTCTGTATAGCGGGAATTGAAATAAAACGTAACCAGGTGTATATTATTAAACTCTCTAATGATACACTGAAAGGAAAAACTTGGAATTAAGTTTCTTAATTATCAGAGAATTATGATATAAAACCATTGAGCCAGAAAAATGGTTATTAATACTGTAACTATCTTTCTTGGATGACACACAGAAACAATATATATATATATATATATATATATATATATATACAGACATCTTAGAAAAATAAATAGCAGAATGGGATCCAAAACCCCATTCGAATGTCTGTACAGTGGTTTATTAAGTTACCATTAATTTGTAGGTTTTAACCCTGAATAGAAATTATCTACACACGAATGTTGTAATAGAAAATAAACAATAGCGAGAGCATAAAACATGAAATAGATAAACACAGAGATTTTCCCCTAGATCCCAAATCGGGATGACAAGCTTGATTTTTCATTATATTCCTTTTAGTGTTACAACACATATATATACATGTTGAAGCATACATTAACCCCAATCCATTAACCCTAGATTAGAACATAACCGTAGTTCCTTTGACCGGATCTACAAAATATCAGGGGCCGAAAACCATCGTACCCCAAAACCATGTGCAAACTCATGCACAAAACATGGGTGGGTCCACCTATGAGTGGGACCGCATATGAAAAAAAAATTTCCGGGGCGCTGCCTAGGACCCCAACAGGGGGGGTTGTTGCCCCCCCTGTGACCCCCCTACTGTGCCAGGCGTATCATACAGCGTGAGCTGTGGGTCGTGGAAAGAATATAACACATACCCAACATAATTACTATGTTAAATAATTATGTGGCAATGCGGAAATTTGTATCTATTATTTGAATAACGCTTCCAAATGATAAAAATCATATCGAGAATATGACAGAAATGCGAAAAATTATTCACTGTTTTGAAATAGAAATACAGTGATCCAAATAAATTAGAGAGGTCTCGCAAGAACACTTTAATTTTTGAGTATTAGTTATAAAAATAAATAGTACAAAAAAATAAATCATTCTAGAACGTATTCGATAGTCAGGAAGCTTGGACGTATTCTAAGGCTGAGAATTTTTTATCTTAGATAGTCCAATTAGTCTTTTACAAAATTTACAGAGTGACGATGGGAATCATAAAAACCCAAGCTAAAAATTTTAAACCCTAAAAGACCGTAGAAGAAAAACGTGGAACCAAAGTGGACCCATATAGATGGGGATATAAAAATACAGAAATCAAAAATCTCTGTAACGAGAAGGAACCAACCTGAGTAAACAAGCAAAGACCAAAGTCATATGATGAAATTTGAATAAGCGGCTCGAGCATTATAGGAATGAAAGCTATGATGTCGGGAGGTAAAGTATTTACCTGCAAATGATAAGAAACAAAATGCAAATTAAAAAGGGAGAGAATAAACTGATTTCAATATATCAATACGACAAGAAATTTCAAACAAACGCATTTATATATATATTAACTTGAAGAATATGGCATAAAAATTCTCTGGTTAATCCTAAACCCTGAAAGGGAAGAGAAACCATACGTATAAGAGGATAATGATTCATAAAACTAAATCGACTTATTGTATTAATAAGAAGGAGAAACCAAAGCTAGAATATGGGTCGAGTTTATTTCCCGCAAGGTAGGAATGCCTAAACAATTTATGAGGAGTCATCCATGGCACAAACACTCTCAATAGGTAGAGATATTTACAAAGACGCACAGAGAATAAAAAATTCCAAACTCCTCATATAAATTGAAATCATAATAATAATAGGGACTGGATAAAATATATAGAACGAATAATATACAACAAACGAATGAATTCGAAAATGCATGGCGTAACAGTGGAGATGTATTACCTCTGAATCTCGTTTCAATATTCAGCTCCGGAGACTGTATGCGGTAAACAGAATCGATGGCGAAACCATCATACAAACAAGTGGAAACCCTAGCTACGAAACAGGAAGGAACAAAATGAAGGATGTTAACGAAAAAATCTCAAATTAAATAGAACAGAATGTGCCTCAACCCTATTGCATCTACACCATCTAGATGGCAAGATCTGTGAGGGGAATACTTAAGTTTAGGGTTAGATCGATGAAATTCGAGGGCTTGTAATGTCTGTCTGATATAATTTACGTAACCGATCCATCCAAATAAATGTGAAATGACATAATAGTACCTATTATATTCTTGAGAAAGGGAGAAGATTAAAATAGAGAGGAAAATTAGCTGGCAATAGAACCTCACCATAAAGAAGTAGTGAGAGACATTTAACAAGTAGTTCGAACATGAGACAAAATCCTCAAAGGGAATGGCACGTATAACTCAATCGTGTTATGTATAGATATTTCGGGAGTCATTGTAAATAAAATCGATACCATATGGAATAACTCACGTAAGCCGATAGGTGAATGAGTTATACGAAAGTAATATGGTCGAAGACCTTATTAGTAAAATATAATCGAATACAATTCGATAGGTTAATAAATTCATATGAAAATAATATGGTTGAATACCATATTAAATTGTTCAATATAATAAATAGATTTAAGTTTAATCATTAGAGTTAGAAGATCTTCAAACTAAATTATAATGTAGGTTAACTAAGATAGTTTGAAGAAAGATTAAAATACTTTTAAAAAGGTGAGAAATCAATAGGTAAATTTGTATCATAACTGAAAGGAAAGTCACAATGATAACTTGAGGAACGAAATAATAAGTGTTAATCATACAGATATAGATCAACATTCCTTGGGAAGGAATATAAATATATATGTAAATATATACATTAATGAAAGGTGTTCATGATGATTTTAAGTTGGTGAATATGGAAAAAAAATAAAAAATTGAGGTATGTTACAAATGGTATCAGAGCCCATGTTAAGAAACTGGGCTGTTGTTATGCTCACTGTATAAATTATATTTTTTTGAATTTTTTTGATTTTTTTTTTACTGATGTTGTTTTGTTTAGTGTACAGAGGTACTAAGACTGAAAAGTCAATGGCTGAAGGAGATGAAATTTATGTTGATCTGGGTGATGGAGATAACACGCCATATCCCAATGCTCCTTTGATGGCTATGTTGCATAGCCTGCAACGAGATATGGCTGAGCTAAGAAGCCAGAATGACAGGTTGTCATTGGCCAGTGAGGAGCAGGAAAAGCTGATAAGAGAACTAACTTCGTGGAACAACCAAGAAGGTGAAGGTTCGGGAAGGAGGAGAAAATGCAAGTTCTCAGATGATTCTGAGGAGGATGACACTACTAGACATCGGTCTAAACAGAAGAAGGAATTACATGGGGAATTCCGAGAAATTAAACCTCCCTCCTATGATGGAGAGGAGAAAGATGTTGAGGCATGGCTGTTCAATATGATTAAGTATTTTCAGGTCTATGAATATGAAAGAAATCTAAAGGCCAGATTAGTTATCGACCAGTTGCAAGGTAAGGCTACCCTGTGGTGGGAGGAGACAAAAATGGCTCATGCCATTGAGGAAAAAATAGTGACTTGGGAAGATTTTCAAGTAAAGTTCAAAAACCGTTATTTGAATGAACACTATTATGATGATAAAGCAAAGGAGTTCCAGAAACTCAGATTGGGACATCTCACCATAGATGAGTTTGTCACTAAGTTTACAAATCTGCTAAGGTATGTTCCTTATATTCGTGAAGAGAAAGCGAAGGTACAAAGGTTTTTGAACTGTTTGCCTACTGTGTACAAGGAGAAAATATTGTTCGATAATCCAAAAAATATGGACGAAGTGGTGAGGAAAGATAGATTATGCTACCAGCAGTTTAAAGGAAAGAGTGAATATGGGAAAAGCTGGATAAACAAGGGTGAATTCAAAGGAAAGAAATAGAAACCAGCTTACTTGAATAACTTATGTAAGGATCATCAGTGGAAAAAATTTAACAAACCAAAGGAAAGTCAAACTGCTCATTCCCAAGTTGGTTCAAAACAAATAGATGGGGATAACAAGAAGGAAAGAATAGTTAAAATGCGTGAGCCTTTGAAATGTTGGGGTTGCAGAGAACCTCATCTGTTGAATGAGGGACCTAATAGAACATACCCACTATCAGTGCAGCCTTGCAGAACCGACAAGCAAAACACTAGGCTACTATGGTCGAGATGGAAGGTAAGATTGTTGACCAATCTATTATAGTTTTAATTGATCCGGGTGCTTCTTTGAGTTACATTAGTCCACAAGTTGTAGAGAAATGCAATCTCAAAACCAAAAAATTTCAACAGTCTTGGTTGGTCTAGTTAGCCACTGGCACCAAACACAAAGTAACTCATAATTGATCTCAAACAAAAATTAAATTAAATGATTTTCAGACAGAAGTAAATCTAAACATTCTGCCCTTAGGCTCATATGATTTGATGATAGGAATGGACTGGTTAGAGAAAAGAAGGGCTATGATGAACTGTTGGGATAAAACTTTGCATTTTATAGATGAGGAAGTGAGACCCTTTATACTCAAAAGAAAACCAAAACCAATCTTTGTAAGGAAAATATCTGCCCTTCAGCTAAAAATAACAACTAGGAAAGGATATCAAGTATATGTTGTACACATGGAAGAACTAGGACAACAACCTGAAGAAAACCTGCTAGACACTTTGCTAGTGGTAAGATAATTTAAGGAAGTTTTTCGAGATGAGATTCCTCATCTTTCCCCCAAAAGAGAGATTGAATTTTCAATCGATTTGGTGCCAGGGGAAACACCCATTTCCATAGCCCCTTACCAGATGAGCCCGCCTAAACTCATGGAGTTAAAAATGCAATTACAATAATTGTTGGATAAAGGTTACATCAGACCGAGTGTATCTCCTTGGGGAGCACCAGTGTTTTTCATCAAAAAGAAGGATGGAACCTTCAGAATGTACATTGACTACCGTCAACTGAATAATTTGACAATAAAAAACAGGTACCCATTGCCCAGAATAGATGACCTTTTTGATCAGGTGAGAGGGGATTCAGTATTTTCTAAGATTGATCTGAGGCCTAGTTATCATCAACTCAGAAGTAAGGAGGAAGATATTAGTAAAACATCTTTTCGAACCAGATATGGTCACTACGAATTTGTAGTCCTACCTTTTGGTTTGACAAATGCCCCTGCCACTTTTATGTGCTTAATAAATAGCATTTTGAATAACTACTTAGATAAATTTGTACTAGTGTTCATAGACGATATTCTATTTTATTCAAAGAGTGAGGCAGAACAGAAGGAACACCTTAGAATTGTGTTACAGACTCTTAAGGAGACTCAGTTATATGCCAAGTTTGGAAAATGTGAATTTTATAAGGATAAAATCCAATATCTGGGCCATTTCATTTCTTAACAAGGATTGGCTGTTGATCCTAAAAAGATAAAAGCCATACGAGAATGGCCTGTGCCTACTGATGTATCAGCAGTAAGGTCATTTATGGGGATTTCATAGTATTATCGAAGGTTTGTAGAAATATTTTCTGCAATCGCATACCCCATAACTTCATTACAAAGGAAAGTTACGAAATTTGAGTGGACTGAAAAATGCCAACATAGATTTGAACAAATGAAATTAAAACTTACCACAACACCTATATTGAAGATTGCAGATCCTGAGAAAGAGTTTGTCATGTGTACAAATGCATGTAGAGAAGGGTTGGGAGGAGTCCTATTACAAGAGAATTCTATTATTACATATGAATCTAGAAAACTTAAGAAACATGAAGAGAATTACAGTGTATATGATCTGGAATTGGCTATTGTAATTCATGCCTTGAAGATGTGGCGACACTATCTTCCTGGAAAAAAATTTACATTGATGACAGATCATATCAGTCTCAAGTATTTCTTTTCTCAAACAGATTTGAATGCTCGACAATCCAGATGGTTTTCTTTTCTGAGTGAATTTGATATGGACATAAAACATATCAAAGGGAAAGAAAACAAAATTGTTGATGCTCTAAGAAGAAATGCTTGCCAAAACATAAGCAACATTGGGAGTAGTGCTAGTTTTGACTTAGAAGAATTAGTTAAAAAGGTAGCAGATCAAGATCCAAACTATGAGATTCTACAGGTGAAAATGCTAAAAAAAGAAATGGATGAATACACCCAAAACCAGAAAGGGTTGATCTGCTACAGAAACAGATTGTACATCCCCAATGTGGATTCTTTGAAAAAAGAAATCCTAGATGAATATCATAAATAGCCATATTCAGGACATCCTGGATATCAAAAAATGCTTACAACCTTGAAAAAGAAATTGTTTTGGCTAGGAATGAAAAAGGATGTAGCAAACTATTTAGCTAGATGCATGGAATGTCAACTGGTCAAAGTTGAACATCAGCATCCAGTTGGTCTTTTAGATCCCTTGCCAATGGAAAAATGGAAATGGGACACTGTTTCTGTAGATTTTATAACCAGGTTACCCAGAACAAAGTATCAACATGACTCAGTGATGGTAGTGGTAGATACCTTAACAAAGTTTGCAAACTTCATACCTGTAAAATCTACTTTTGGGACAACCGAAGTAGAAAATGTGTTCCTAAAAGAAATGGTAAGGCTACATGGGGTCCCAAAAATGATTATTTCCGATAGAGATGCTAAGTTTACAGTTTCCTTCTAGAAAGGTCTGTTTGGGTGCATGGGCACTAAATTGAATTTTAGTACCTTTTTATCACCCTCAGAGGGATGGTCAAACAGAGAGAACAAATCAGATTTTGGAGGATATGCTGAGAATGTATGTGATGGATAGGCCATCAAAATGGGAGGACTACTTACATTTAGTCGAACTTTCTTATAATAATACCTATGAATCCTCCATCAAAATGAGTCCATTTGAAGCACTCTATGGAAGGAAGTGTCATACTCCTTTAAGTTGGAGCCAACCTGAAGATAAGCTAGTACTTGGGCCAGATACTTTACAAGAAATGGAAAGAATTGTAAAACAAATACAGAGAAACATCAAGACAGCACAAGATCGACAAAAACGCTATGCTTATAATAAGAGAGTGCATCGAGAGTTCAAAATGGGTGATCATGTCTATCTACGTATTAAACCCAAAAAGAGCACCCTTTATGCTGGAAGTTGTGCAAAATTGTCTCCTAGATATTATGGGACATTTGAGGTATTAGAAAGAGTGGGACCAGTGGCTTATAAACTGGCCTTACCTCCCCATGTTGAAGTTCATGATGTTTTTCATGTTTCATTATTAAAAATATGTGTGCGTGATGCTTCTCATATTGTTGATTGGAATGTGATACAGGTGGAACCTATAACACCCCTAGTTTATGTGTTTGAAATTCAAAACTAGACATTTTAACTTTAATCCTAAGGGGAGTGGACCCCAAAGGACAAGTATTTTGTGGATGTAATTAAATATTTAATTTGAGAAAATTAATAAAATGAATTTGTGCAAAATGACCAAAATGAGAATTATAAGATCACTTGCTAAATCCATGAGGACGGATAAAGGCAAATACTTTACCCACAATCTTTCAAAAATCCTTGAAAGAATTTCTAAATTAGATTTTGAGGAAAATCTAGTTTCCCCAATGATGTGAAGAGTTGTTGGGAAGAGGTAAAAAGCTGGGAAAAGCATAAAGCAGCTTTAAAAATTCGCTAAAATGGGAAGCCTAGGCAAACAGGAAGAAAAGCATCCTGATATTCTAGACATAGAATTAGAAACAGGCTTTGGGGAACAACAGCTTAAATAAGCTACTCCTAAACAGATTAGAGGTTGATCTGTTCTAGGAAGGATCTCATCTAGGGGGTGAATTCTAGAGATAGACGAATTCTAACGTTGGGTGGATTGGTCATCTAATTAAGTGGTATGCACAATTCAGTTATAAATTTTTATTTTATGATGTGTAGGTATAAAGTTTGTGTTATATGAAATATGAAAGTTTTTCAGGTGTATGCTATGTGTGACAATCTTCCATACATTTAACAGAAATCTCAGTAGAGTTACCCTTCAATTTTTGTACAGTTGTAGGAATCACATCTATGGGATGAATTCATCAAAATCTCTAAACCATAGCTGGTCTAAATTTGAGAATACATATTTCCCAAAGATTAATTACAGTGAAATTTTAATCTGCCTCTATTTCATGAACTAAACCTTAATTGTAGTAGATGGAAACCTAGTACTCTTACATGCATCATAGAGGAAATAAATTTGACATCAACTATAATATCTTGACTTTAGCAGTATAATAAGTAAGAAGATGACACATAACAGATAATTAGTAACACACCATGAATTACTAGTACAGTATACTGCATTCAATACAGTTACAACAGTCTGAGAATGTTATGGGTAAACCTATAAATTTAGTCATAGAATTAAATTCAGTCAAATTATAAACACAAAAATATATATTTAATACTTTTCACAGTTACCTATACTGAAAGTATGCGGAACAGTCGGGGTACAGTACTGATAAATTTAGAAGAATGTACCTGAGAGCTAGTCTAGTTACCCAACATTCTATCTAGAAAATAATTAAATAAAAAGTTTAATGAGAGGAACACAAAAATTTATCCACTCATTGTCATCTAAAGAGCTTTAAAGATCCGGAGTAATACCAGTAACAACAGGAATGAACGAAATAATGCAGAAAATGATTATGTGGAATTTAACAATTTTGAAAAGGGAAAAAGGTGTCACATTACTGTAAATTTTGATTTCTATACTATGGATTTCAAATACCAAAAGAAAGAGAGAGAGATTTCTCTCTTATTATATAAAAATATATATCATTTTTGAACATTTCGGAAACCTACAGAAACGAGAAGAACTTCGCTGAACCAATAACCTGTAGAGATAAACGAAATAAAATGAAAGAGGCCAATTAAACTAGTATGGGATGGTAACTAGAATACCAGATACCTTGGTAACAAGGGTAGACCATGAATCATTGAAATTAAAATTTACATATACAATAAGTTCCAAGTGGAAGTTAGGGTATATGAGAGATTATCAGTAGTAAAATAAAATGGTATGGAGAATTTTTTTTTATCTTCCCGACATGGGCGAATTAATCCCTAGTCAAGATATACAAAGTCCGGGTAAAAACAAATTTAAAGAATAGCGACAAAGGATGTGAATCTCATTGAACTTGCTAAGGTGTTAATTGACTGATACATGTCAAATATTAAATTAATGGTTGCAGAGGCAACGCGTCCATACCAGCTGAAGTCTGGTGAATACCGACCTGTGAAAAAGGGAAACGTATTATCATTCTTCAACGAAACATATCACGAGCTATTCAAAATTTCTCTGATGAGACGGGTAACAAAATTGTACCTGTAAATACAAAATGTTAACAATAGGGACAGTTAGAATACATAAGTAAACACAGAAGCGAAAGAGAACCAAAGTGAAATCGTATTTGAGGGAAGGATTCTGAGTTGTAACAAGAGAATTACCTTATCAATAAAGGAAATCGAAGGTGTCAATCTAAATTTAAAACATAGAGAGAAGCAAAATTGGTAATATATTAGAAGATTTGATAACATAGTGGGACATATTTACTTGTTGGAAAAAAAAATTGGATATGCGGAAATTCTATAACTTGAACACAAAATTGAACCAGCGTCCAATAAAGATTTCTGAATTACATCTTAAGTAGCACAGAATCCACATGAAATTTAATGTTCAGGAGGATGAAGACTCGAGCCTTACATTAGTTCTGAGAAACGAAAAAAAATTGAAGTATGGAACAGTCAGATAACGAAAAGGCCACGAGCTCATTCATAAAAACAATATAACGATACAATAGATCCTGAGAAAAAAAAAATTTAACTCAACCGGATGCGAATGATAGGTATGAAATCGCATTTAATGCATACCAAAAAAACAAATCTCTTCAGACTCCCGTCCTGCAACTTATAACGAGGAGATAGGTTCTAGTAATTGCAAAAATATTACAATAGAACAACAAACTCGTAGCGACAATTTCATATAAAAATTCCCAAATATGAAGGATAAAATGTGGGGAAGAAAAAGTTAGCTCTGCGTATGGATCACAACGCAGATTTTTTGTGCCTTCTCCTCTCATAAATCGAGCATAGATGCCACAGAAATCACGAACTGGAGATAAGTTGAGAAACATAAATTCGACTGGAGAAGTGGAAAAGGGTTTCTTGTTCAACTCTTATAGAAAATCGAAACGGTAAACCCTAATGAAATCTAGCCATACACATGGCACAAATCTGCCGACCCTCACCTGGATCGACAACGTTCTCGGTGATGGGATGTCGGTAGAAAGGCAATAAAAGCCAAACGTGGAAGTACACCAAACATTAAAAATGCATTCAGAGCTGTAACCACAAGGGCTATAAAATATATTAAGTTCAGAGTTAGTGGATACGCATAAATCCATAACTTCAATTTCAGCATACCATAAGCATGGTGTTATAAAGGAGACGTAGTCACAAAATCACCAAACAGATGTACGATACAGTACCTATGATATATTCCATCTCACCGAAGTAATGGGAGAAATACAGTCATAGGTATAACGTATGCCAAAATTTTATGTACAAAATGACATATGATTCAATTGGATAAGTACCATTTTGCCACAAATACAAATCAATACGTGGACCTCTTACAATAATAAAAAAAAAAAATTAAACGATATCTCCCAATCGAAAAGAAGATTCATCATCTTATATATAATGATGGATTATATCCACACCTACGTGATGGATTATACATTAACGATCTTATATGGGATGGAGAGATCTTCATTATATATGGTGAACGTGATATATATATATATATATATATATATATATGGTGTATATATATATGTAAGATAAAAGTGAATGTATAATCATTGAATTGATAATGGTTAATACAAACAAAGGGTTGGAAAGAAATTTTATATGAGTTACACTATTTAAATCTAGATACAATGGGGAATAGATTAAACATAGAAATTATGTTTAATAAAAAGCGTATGGTATCTGGAGCATATGGGGAAAAAAAAATTATTTAAATTATAACAATAGTTCTGGACACCTAGGTATTAGTTATGTGAAAAAAATTGAGTTCCTCAATCCAGAGGAATGGATAACTTCAGATTTTTTTTTTTTGGCGTATGTGGAAGTGAGGGATATTACAAATGGTATCAGAGCCCAAGTTATATAAACTAGGCTGTTTTTATTGTGCTCACTATTGCTATGTGTTCACTGTATAAATTAATTACTAGAAAAAAAAAATTTATTTTTTCTGATCTGTGTTTTTTAATGTACAGTGGTGCTGTAATGGCAGAAGATGAGGAAATTTATGTTGATCTGCATGATGATGAAAATACACCAGATACCAACGCTCCGGTGCTGGTTATGTTGCACAGGTTGCAACGAGAAATGGCTGAGCTAAGAAGCCAGAATAACAGATTTTCATTAGCCAATGAGGAGCAGGAAAAGCTCATCAAAGAACTAGCTTCGCAGAATAGCCAAGAAGGCGAGGGTTTCGGAAAGAGGAAGACTAATGAGTCTGAGGATGATGATGTTGTGAGGCATCAGTATAAATAGAAAAAGGAATTACAAGGGGAATTCCGAAAGATCAAACCTCCCTCCTATGATGGGGAGAAGGAGGAAGATGCTGAAGCCTTGTTGCTCAACATGATTAATTACTTCTAGGTCTATGAATATGAAAGCCATCTGAAAGAAAAATTAGCTGTTTACTAGCTACAAGGTAAGGCTACATTGTGGTGGGAGGAGACGAAAATGGTTCATGCCATTGATGAAAAGACAGTTACTTGGGAAGATTTCCAAGTTAAGTTCAAAAACCGCTACTTAAATGAACGTTACTATGATGATAAAGCAAGGGAATTTCATGCACTTAGACTGCGACAGCTCACGAGTGATGAGTTTGTCACCAAGTTTACCAATCTACTGAGATACTGAGTTTGAATTGTTTGTCGGCTGTGTACGAAGAGAAGATCAAGTTCGATAATCCAAAAACTATGGATGAGGTAGTAAGGAAGGCTAGATTATGCTATCAGCAGTTTAAAGGAAAGGCTGAGGATGGAAAAGGTTGGCAAAATAAGGGTGAGTTCAAAGGAAAGAAACAGAAACCAACTTATTTGAAGAATTTTGGCAGGGATCATCAGCGAAATAAATTTAATAAACCCAAATAAAGTCAAACTGCTTAGTCACAGGTGGCTTCAAAACAAATAGATGAAGACAATAAGAAAGAGGGCACAGTTAAAATGAGGGAACATTTGAAATGTTGGGGATGTGGAGAACCCCATCTGTTGAGGGATTGTCCCCACAGAAACATTCAAATGATTAATAGAGACCGAGAAGCGACCACAGTAAATGACATAGCAAGAAACATACCCACTATCAGTGCAGCCTTGGAGAATCGACAAGAAGAACACCAAGCTACCATGGTTGAAATGGAGGGTAAGATTTCTGACCAATCGGTTACTATTCTGATTGATTTGGGTGCTTCTTTGAGTTACATTAGTCCAAAAATTGTAGAAAAGTGTAATCTTCAAACTGAAAAATTTCAGCAGTCATGGTTGGTTCAGCTGGCCAATGGAACCAAGAGGAAGGTAACACATAAACCTCCCCGAACAACAATTAAGTTAAATGATTTTCAAACAGAAGTAAATTTGAATATTTTTCCATTAGGTTCATACGACTTACTGATAGGAATGGACTGGCTAGAAAAGAATAAGGCCATGATGAACTATTGGGACAAGACCCTGCATTGTGTAGATGAAGAAGAGAAACCTTTTATCCTCAAGGGAAAAACAAAACCTATCTCTGTAAGACAAATATCAGCACTGCAATTAAAATGAATAGCTAGAACAGGATACCCAGTTTATGCAGTACATGTGGAAGAAACAGAATGAAAAACTGAAGAAAATTTGTTGGATCCTTTACCGGTAGTAAGATAGTTTAAGGAAGTCTTTCCAGATGAGATTCCTCATCTTCCCCCCAAAAGGGATATTGAATTTTCAATCGATCTGGTGTCGGGAGCAACACCTGTTTCCCAAGCCCCTTATCGAATGAGTCCCCCCGAAATCATAGAACTGAAAATTCAATTACAGGAATTGTTGGATAACAACTATATCTGACCGAGTGTGTCTCCTTGGAGAGCACCGGTCCTATTTGTGAAAAATAAGGATGGAACCTTTAGGATGTGCATTTATTATCGTCAACTGAATAAGTTGACCATTAAAAATAGATACCCTTTGCCCAGAATTGATGATCTTTTTGACCAAGTGAGAGGAGCTTCGGTATTTTCAAAGATTGACTTAAGGACTGGTTATCCCCAGCTCAGAATTAAAGAAGAAGACATCAACAAAACAGCCTTTCAAACTAGGTATGGTCACTATGAATTTGTTGTCCTACCTTCTAGTTTGACAAATTCCCCTGCCACATTTATGTGCCTAATGAACAGTGTGTTAAATAAGTACTTGGATAAATTTGTAGTTGTGTTCATAGACGATATTTTAGTCTACTCAAAAAGTGAGGAGGAACACAAAGAACACTTGAGGATAGTATTGCAAACTCTGAAAGAAAACTAGTTATATGCCAAGTTCAGAAAAAGTGAATTCTATAAAGATAAGATCCAATACTTGGGTCATATTATTTCTGAACAAGGGCTGGCTGTTGACCCTGAAAAGATAAAAGCTATTAAGGAATGGCCTGTGCCAACTGATGTTTCAACAGTGACATCATTCATGGGGATTGCAGGTTATTATCGTAGATTTGTGGAGAGATCTTTTTCCATAGCACATCCCATAACATCATTACAAAGGAAGGGTGTCAAATTTGAGTGGACTAAAAAATGACAAAACAGTTTTGACCAATTAAAACTAAAATTACTACAGCCCCTATCCTGAAAATTGCAGATCCTGATAAATAATTTGTCGTATGTATAGATGCATGTAGAGAGGGATTGGGAGGAGTCCTTTTGCAGGAAAATTCAGTTATTGCCTATGATTCTAGGAAATTGAAGACACATGAACAAAACTATAGTGCATATGATTTGGAGTTAGCAACTGTTATTCATGCTTTGAAGATGTGGTGACACTATCTTCTTGGGAAGAAATTTACATTGATGACTGATCATATTAGTCTCAAATATTTATTTTCCCAAACTGATTTGAATGCGAGACAAGCCAGATGGTTGTCTTTTCTAAGTGAATTTGATATGGACATAAAACATATCAAGGGGAATGAAAATAAAATTGCTGATGCATTGAGCATAAATTCTTGTCAAAATATAAATAGCATTGGAAGTAGTGCCCAGGTTGATTTAGAAGATTTAGTGAAAAAGGCAGCAGACCAAGATTCGAACTATGAAACACTACTGTTGAAACTACTAAAGAATGAGAAGACTGATTTCACTCAAAACTAAAAAGGGCTAATCTGCTACAAAAATAGATTGTATATCCCCAATGTAGCAACTTTAAAAAGGGATATTTTAGATGAATATCACAAACATCCATATGCAGGGCATCCTGGATATCATAAAATGTTAACAGCTTTGAAAAAGAATTTGTTTTGGCCTAGAATGAAAAGAGATGTAGCAGAATATTTAGCTAGATGCATGGAGTGTCAACTAGTTAAAGTTGAACATCAGCATCCTGCTGGTCTTCTAAACCCCTTGCCGATTGCAGAATGGAAATGGGACACTGTTTCTATAGATTTTATAACAGGGCTACCCAAAACTAAATACCAACACGATTCAGTGATGGTAGTAGTAGACACTTTAACAAAAGTTGCACACTTCATACCTGTCAAGTCTACTTTTGGGACAGCCCAAGTAGCAGATGTGTTTCTAAAAAGGATAGTAAGATTACATGGGGTCCCAAACGTGATTGTTTCAGATAGAGATGCTAAATTTACAGTAGCCTTTTGGAAAGGTCTATTTGGCAGTATGGGCACTAAGCTTAATTTTAGTACTGCCTATCACCCTCAGACCGAGGGGAAAACCGAGAGAAATAATCAGATTTTGGAGGATATGTTGAGAATGTATGTGATGGATAGGCCATTAAAGTGGGAAGATTATTTTCATTTAGCTGATTTTTCCTATAATAACAGCTACCAATCCTCCATCAAGATGAGTTCGTTTGAGGCACTTTATGGAAGAAAAGGTCGTACTCCTTTGAGCTGGAGCCAGCCAGAAGATAAAATAATGTTGGGACTAGATGCCTTACAAGAGATGGAAAGAATTGTTAAATAGATACAAAGAAACATCAAGACAGCACAAGATCGCCAGAAAAACTATGCTGATAAGAAGAGAGTACAGCGAGAATTTAAAGTGGGAGAGCATGTGTACTTGCGTATTAAACCCAAAAAGAGCACACTTTATGCTGGAAGTTGTGCAAAACTGGCTCCTAGATATTGTGGTCCTTTTGAAGTATTAGAAAGGGTGGGACCAGTGGCTTACAAACTGGCCTTACCACCCCATGTTAGAGTTCATGATGTGTTTCATGTTTCATTATTAAAAATATATATACCTGATGCTTCTCACATAGTGGATCAGAATGTGGTATTGGTGGAACCAGTAGGGGAGTTTCTTCCAGAACCGCTTCAAATATTGGAGCGGGAAGAAATCGAATTGAGGAACCGAACAATAGCAAGAGTAGAGGTGTAGTGGAAGCACTTTACTACTGAAGAAGCTACCTGGGAAACAGAAGCTAAAATCATGGAAAGATATCCATTTTTGTTTTAAAAATGAACTCTAGTAGTTAAATAACAACACTGAGAATGATGTTTGCTTTCAGAGGGGGAATATGTAACACCCCTAGTTTATGTGTTTGAAATTCAAAACTAGACATTTCAACTTTAATCCTAAGGGGAGTGGACCCCAAAGGACAAGTATTTTGTGGATGTAATTAAATATTTAACTTGAGAAAATAAATAAAATGACTTTGTGCAGAATGAACAAAATGAGAATTATGAGATCACTTGCTAAATCCATGAGGATGGATAAAAGAAAATAATTTCCCCACAATCTTTCAAAAATATTTGAAAGAATTTCTAAATTAGATTTTGAGGAAAATCTAGTTTCCCCAATGATGTGGAGAGTAGTTGGGAAGTGGTAAAAAGCTGGGAAAAGCATAAAGCAGCTTTAAAAATTCCCTAAAATGGGAAGCCTAGGAAAACAGGAAGAAAAGCATCCTGATATTCTGGACGCAGAATTAGAAACAGGCTTTGGGGAACAACAGCTTAAATAAGCTACTCCTAAACAGATTAAAGGTTGATTTGTTCTAGGAAGGATCTCAGCTCAGGGGTGAATTCTGGAGATAGACGAATTCTAACGTTGGGTGGATTGGTCATCTAATTAAGTGGTATGCACAATTCAGTTATAAATTTTTCTGCTATAATGTGTAGGTATAAAATTTGTGTTGTATGAAATATGAAAGTATTATAGCCATATGCTATGTGTGACAATATTACATACATTTAATAGAAATTTCAATAGATTTACCCTTCAATTTCTGTACAGTTGTAGGAATCACATCTATGGGATGAATTCATCAGAATCTCTAAACCATAGTTGGTCTAAATCTGAGAATACATATTTCGCAAAGATGAATTACAGTGAAATTTTAATCTGCTTCTGTTTCACAAACTAAACCTTAATTGTAGCATATGGAAACCTAGTACTCTTACATGCATCATAGAGGAAAGAAATTTGACATCAAATATAATATCTTGACTTTAGCAGTATAATAAGTAAGCAGATGACACATAGCAGATAATTAGTAACACACCATGAATTACTAGTACAATATACTACATTCAATACAGTTACAATAGTCTGAGAATGTTATGGGTACACCTATAAATTTAGTCATAGAATTAAATTCAATCAAATTATAAACACAGAAATATATATTTAATACTTTGCACAGTTACCTATACTGAAAGTATGCAGAACAGTCCGGGTACAGTACTGATAAATTTAGCAGAATGTACCTAAGAGCTAGTCTAGTTACCCAACATTCTATCCACAAAATAATTAAATAAAAAGTTTGACGAGAGGAACACAGAACTTTATCCACTCATTTTCATCTAAAGAGCTTTAAAGATCTGGAGTAATACTAGTAACAACAGGAATGAACGAAATAATGCAGAAAATGATTATGTGGAATTTAACAATTTTGAAAAGGGAAAAAGGTGTTACATTACTATAAATTTCATTTCTATACTATGGATTTCAAATACCAAAAGAAAGAGAGAGAGAGTTCTCTCTTATTATATAAAAATATATATCATTTCTGAACATTTCGGAAACCTGCAGAAATGAGAAGAACTTTTATGAACCAATAACCTATAGAGATAAACGAAATAAAATGAAAGAGGCCAATTAAACTAGTATGGGACGGTAACTAGAATACCAGATACCTTGGTAACAAGGGCAGACCACGAATCATTTAAATTAAAATTTACATATAGAATAAGTTCCAAGAGGAAGTTAGGGTATATGAGAGATTATCAATAGTAAAATAAAACGGTATGGAGAAATTTTTTTTATCTTCCTGACATGGGCGAATTAATCCCCAGTCAAGATATACAAAGTCTGGGTAAATTTTTTTTTAAAAAGTAGCGAGAAAGGATGCGAATCTCATTGATCTCGCTAAGGTGTTCATTGACTGATACACGTCAAATATTAAATTAATGGTTGCATAGGCAACGCGTCCATATCAGCTGAAGTTCGGTGAATACCGACCTGTGAAAAAGGGAAAGGTATTATAATTCTTCAGTGAAACATATCACGAGCTATTCAAAATTTCTTTGATGAGACCGGTAACAAAATTGTACCCGTAAATACAAAACGTTAACAATAGGGACAATTAGAATACATAATTAAACACAGAATCGAAAGAGAACCAAAGTGAAATCGTATTGAAGGGAAGGATTCTGAGTTGTAACAAGAGCATTACCTTATCAATAAAGGAGATCGAAGGTGTCAATCTGAATTTAAAACATAGAGAGAAGCAAAATCGATAATATATTAGAAGATTTGATAACATAGTGGGACGTATTTACTTGTTGGAAAATTTTTTTGGATATGCGGAAATTCTATAACTGGAACACAAAATCGAACCAACGTCCAATAAGGATTTCTGACTTACATCTTAAGCAGCACAGAATCCATGTGGAATTTAATGTTCAGGAGGACGAAGACTCGAGCCTCGCATTAGTTCTGAGAAACGAAAAAAATTGAAGTATGGAACAGTCAGATAACAAAGAGGCCACGAGCTCATTCATAAAAACAATATAATGATATAATAGATCCTGAGAAAAAAATTTTAACTCAACCGGATGCGAATGATAGGTATGAACTCGCATTTAATGCATACCAGAAAAACACATCTCTTCAGACTCTCGTCTTCCAACTTATAACGAGGAGATAGGTTCTGGTAATTGCACAAATCTTACAATAGAACAACGAACTCGTAGCGACAATTTCATATAATAATTCCCAAATATGAAGGATAAAATGTGGGGAAGAAAAAGTTACCTCTGCGTATGGATCACAATGCAGACGTTTTGCGCCATCTCCTCTCAAAAATGGAGCATAGACGCCACGGCAATCACGAACTGGAGATAAGTTGAGAAATAGAAATTAAAGTGGAGAAGTGGACAAGGGTTTCGTGTTCAACTCTTATAGAAAACCGAAATGGTAAACCCTAATGAAATCTAGCCATACACATGGCACAAATCTGCCGACCCTCACCTCGATCGACAACGTTCTCGACGATGGGATGTCGGTAGAAATGCAATAAAATCCAAACATGCAAGTACACCAAACATTAAAAATGCATTAAGAGCCATAACCACAACGGCTATAAAATATATTATGTTCAGAGTTAGTGGATACGCATAAATCCATAACTTCAATTCCAACATACCATAAGAATGGTGTTATAAAGGCGACGCAATCATGAAATCACCAAACAGAGGTACGATACAGTACTTATGATATATTCCATCTCAACGAAGTAATGGGAGCAATACAGTCATAGGTATAACGTATGCCAAAATTTTATGTACAAAATGACATATGATTCGATTGGATGAGTACTATTTTTCCACAAATACAAATCAATACGTGGACCTCTTACAATAAAAACAAAAATAAATTGAACGATATCTCCCAATCGAAAATAAGATTCATCATCTTATATATAATGAGGGATTATATGCACACCTACGTGATGGAATATACATTAAGGATCTTATATGGGATGGAGATATCTTCGTTATATATGGTGAACGGGATGTATATATATATATATATGGTGTATATATATATGTAAGATAAAAGTGAATGTATAATCATTGAATTGATAATAGTTAATACAAACAAAGGGTTGGAAAGAAATTTTATATGAGTTACACTATTTAAATCTAGATACAATAGGGAATAGATTAAACATAGAAATTATGTTTAATAAAAAGCGTATGGTATCTGGAGCATATGGGAAAACAAAATAAAAAAAATTATTTAAATTATAACAATAGTTCTGGACACCTAGGTATTAGTTGTGTGAACAGAATTGAGTTCCTCAATCCAGAGGAATGGATAACTTCAGAAGAAAAAAAATTTTCTTATGTGGAAGTGAGGGACATTACAGAACCAGAAGGGGAGTTCCTTCTAGATCTTCTTCGAATACTGGAGCGGGAATAAATTGAATTTAGAAATTGAACAATAGCCAGAGTAAAAGTGCAGTGGAAGCACTTTACTCTTGAAGAAGCTACGTGGGAAAGAGAAGCTGAGATGATGGAAAAATATCCATATTTATTTTCAAAATAAACTTTGGTATTTAGATGATTAACACTGAGAACAGTGTTTGTTTTCAGAGGGGGAATATATAACACCCCTAGTTTTATGTTTTTCAAGATAGACATTTGAACTTAAGTCCAAAAGGGGAGTGGACCCCAATGGATAATTATTGTGTGGATGTAATTAATTATTTAATTATGAAAAATAAATAAAATGTTTTGTGTGCACTATGACCAAATGATATTTTGGAGATCACATGCCTAATCCATGAGGAATGGAAAGAGGCTAAGACTTTCCCCAAAAATCTTTGAAAAAGCCTTGAAAGAATTTATTTCTAATTTAGATTTTTGAGGAAAAATATAAATTCCCCCAATGATGAGCAAATTAGTTGGGAAGGGGTACAAAGTTGGAAAAGAAGAAAGCAACTTTAAAGTCCCTAAATAAGGGAAGCCTAGGCAAACAGGAATAAAATCATCCTGTAATTCTGGACGTAGAATTAGAAAGAGGATTTGGGGAGAGCATAAACTTAAATAAGCTACTCCAGAACAGAAGGAAGTTGGTCTGTTCTGGGAGGGATCTCAGCTCGGGGGTGAGTTTTGGAGACAGAAGAACTGTAAGGTTGGGAGAATTGGTCATCAGAATAAGTAGTATGCACATTAATTTTTATGAAGGGTTAAACTAAATGTTGTTGTACAATATTGATAAATGTTGCAGGTGTTAATTTGAATTAATTTTTCTGAGATTGTTTATTCCTTACATTTAACAGAAATTTTTAGAAGAAAATAATCCTCTAAACTCTGTATAGTTGTAGGAATAGAATCTATGGGGAAATATCAACCAGAATATCTAAACTCGATAATGGTTTAAATATGGAGATATATAATACTCCCATAAATCATTAAAGGTTTAATTTTAATCTGCTTCTGTAAATGTACAGATATGTTTATAGGTGGATTAAGAAAAGTTAGATTATAAGATGACAAACCAACTATGAATTTACAGAGATAGATAAATATTAAATTTTGTACAATTACTGTAGAGTTAAAATTGCTGGAGTGCATGCATATAAATTGTAACCTTCTGCCCGAAGGGGAATATGAGCTAAGAAGGAATACTTTTCTTTTGCATAACATAAATCTATAAGACAGAAAATTTATAGAGCATAGAGTAATTTAACAAAATAGTAATGACAGGTAAATTTATTTACATGACTGATATGAATATGAAAATTGGGCAAATACAAAGTTTAGAGAATTAAAGTCCATCTAGAGACTTTCTCATATTATAAAACAATTTGTGATATAATATAGAAAAACAAAAGGAATTCTAATATAAATAGAATCAATTTCTTTGCTATTGTGAATGATTAAATTTTTATAACAGAAAGATAGATGTCATTGATATATCCATAATGGAAAAAGTCTTTGTTATCTCCTGAAAACCTAAAATGGAAAGTACGATAGCAAGATACCATGCTGAAACAAAAACTTTGCTATCCGAAATAAAATGGTAATTACAGTTTAAATAAATAGTGTCTAGATGCACAGTATGTAAGCCTCTATATTCTAGGCAAAGTGAACATTGAAATTTATGTTGAAGATTTTATTTAAGCTCTACGTATCATTAATGATGTAAACATAAGAAAGAGAAGAACTATTGAGATTATCTTTCTATATAGAAGGAATTGAAATAAAATGTAACCAGGTGTATATTATTAAACTTTCTAATGATACATTGAAAGGAAAAACTTGGAATTAAGTTTCGTAATTATCAGAGAATTATGATATAAAACCATTGAGCCAGAAAAATTGTTATTAATACTGTAACTATCTTTTCTGGATCACGCATAGAAACAATATATATATATATATATATATATATATATATATATATATATATATATATATATATATATATATATATACAGACATTTTAGAAAAATAAATAGCAGAATCAGAAAAATAAAAAGCAGAATGGGACCCAAAATCCCATTCGTATGTGTGTACAGTGGTGTATTAAGTTACCATTAATTAATATATTAAATAATTATGTGGCAATGCAGAACTTTGCAAATATTATTTGAATAACACTTATAAATGCATAAAAAGCATATGGAGAATATGACAGAAATGCGAGAAACTATTCATTGTTTTGAAATAGAAATACAGTGATCCAAATAAATTGGAGAGGTCTCGCAAGAGCATTTTAATTTCTGAGTATTAGTTATAAAGGAAAATATTACAAAACAAATAAATAATTCTAGAACGTATTCGATAGTCAGGAAGCTTGGACATATTCTAAGGACGAGAAGTTTTTATTTTAAACAGTCCAATTAGTCTTTTGCAAAATTTACAGAGTGACGATGGGGATCATAAAAACTTGAGCCAAAAATTTTAAACCCTAAAATACCACAGAAGAAAAACGTGGAACCGAAGTCAACCCATATAGATTGGGATATAAAACTGTAGAAATCGAAAATATTTGTAACGAGAAGGAACCAACCTAAGTAAACAAGCAAAGACCAAAGTCATAAGACGAATAAAAAAGGCGAAGAATAAACCGATTTCAATATATCAATACAACTAGAAATTTCAAACAAATGCATCTATATATATATTACCTTGAAGAATTTGGCATAAAAATTCTACCGTTAATCGTAAACCCTGAAAGGCAAAAGAAACCATACGTATTAGAGGATAATGATTCATAAAATTAAATCAACTTATTGTATTAATACGAAGGAGAAACCAAAGCCAGAATATGGGTCGAGTTTATTACCTGCAAGATAAGAATGCCTAAACAATTTCTGAGGAGTCATCTATGGCACAAACGCTCCCAATAGGTAGAGCTATCTACAAATACACACAGAGAATAAAAAATTCCAGACTCCTCATATAAATTGAAATCATAATAATAATAGGGACTGAATAAAATATATAGAACGAATAATATACAAAAAATGGATGAATTCAAAAATGTATGGTGTAATAGTGGAGATGTATTACCTGTGAATCTTGTTTCAATATTCAGCTCAAGAGACTGTATGCGGTAAACAGAATCGATGGCAAAACCATCATAAAAACGAGTTGAAACCCCAGCAACGAAACGGGAAGGAACAAAATGAATGATGTTAACGAAAAAATCTCGAATTAAATAGAACTGACTGTGACTCAACCCTAATGCATCTACGCCATCCACATGGCAAGATCTGCGAGGGGCGTACTTAAGTTTAGGGTTAGATTGATGAAATTCGAGGGCCTGTAATGTTTGTCTGATAGAATTTACGTAACCGATCCATTCAAATAAATGTGAAATGACATAATAGTAACTATTATCTTCTCGAGAAAGGCAGAAGATTAAAATAGAGAAGAAAATTAGCTGGTGATAGAACCTCACCATAGAGAAGTACTGATAGACATTTAATAAGTAGGTCGAACATGAGACAAAATCCTCACAGTGAATGACACGTAGAACTCAACCGTGTCATGTATAGATATTTTAGGAATCATTGTAAATAGAATCAATACCATATGGAATAACTCACATAAGCCGACAGGGGAATGAGTTATACGAAAGTAATATGGTTGAAGACCTTATTAATAAAATATAATCGAATACAATTCGATAGGTTAATAAATTCATATGAAAATAATATGGTTGAATACCATATTAAAGTATTCAATATAATAAATAGATTTAAGTTTAATCATTGGAGTTAGAAGATCTTCAAACTAAATTATAATGTAGGTTAACTAAGACAGTTTGAAGAAATATTAAAATACTTTTAAAAAGGTGAGAAATCAATAGGTAATTTGGTATCATAACTGAAAGGGAAGTCGCAATGATAACTTGAGGAACAAAATAATAAGTGTTAATGATACAGATACGGATCAACATTACTTGGGAAGGAATATAAATATATATGTAAATATATACGTTAATGAAAGGTGTTCACGATGATTTTAAGTTGGTGAATATGGGAAAAAAAAAATATTTGAGGTATATTACAACCTACTTTTCTTGGATTGGTGTATATATCTTCCACATAGTTTTAAGGATGCTAAGAAATACATGTAGGCCTACGATAACTATGAATTAATGGGCCACCCTGGTCAATTGAATGAAATTATTCTACAACCACAATTGGTAACAAATCCTTTTGAACGGTTGGAATTGAATTTTTTTGGTACATTCAATCCACCCTCAAACCATAAATCTTACATACTGGTTGCCATAGACTATGTAAAAAAATGGGTTGGAACAGTAGCATTGCCGAGAGCTACAAAAGAAACTGTTATTAAATTTATTTTTGAGATATTTGTGAGGTATGGTTTAACCAGGGAAGTGATAATAGACGCGGGGGGGAGGAGGGCAGTGCAATTCGTAGGACATAATATTACAACCACTATATGGAACCACCACATCATGCATAGAATCAATTCTCCATTTCACCCACAAGTGAATTGGGAGGTCGAAAGTACCAATAAGGTCATTTGATAAATTCTGACTAAAATGGTCTTGAAACATCGGTGAGACTGGGTTACTAGATTTCCAGAGGCCTTGTGGGCTTATCACACAACTTGGAAAAATACTACTGGATATTCTTCGTACCAACTTGTATTCGGCGAAAAAACTAATTTTCCCATTGAATTTGAAATAAATACTCTCATAACAGGTCGGGAAGTGGGACTGGACTAGACAGAAGCTCAAACTAAAATAATTAAATAGATAAAAAAATTAGATGAAGCCCAGTTACATGGTCTACAAGGTACCACAATCATTCAACAGAAATGGACTAAGTGGCATGAAAACCTTATCAAGAATAATATGTTTCAGGAAAGAGACTGGGCACTCTTCTATGATTACATATTTCAAGACTTCCTAGGTAAACTATAGACAAGATGGCTTGACCCATATTAAGTGCACAACAATGGAACTCTCACTTTCGTCACCATAGATGGGTCTGACTCTCCCTTCCAAATAAATGGACATCGGGTACGTCTTTATCATAAATCACTCACAAAGGAGTATTTTTTCCAATAGGTATGTGACGACCTTGCCATGAAAATTTCAGCTATAGGGATTAATGACCAGACAAATTTACCTTCATGAAAATACATTCTTTTCAATTTTATAAATAATGTATATATCTTCTTGCATTTGAATGTGATTTGTTGTTTTTAGATAAGCATCATTGTATCAATATAAAAATCTCTCATTCTTTCTTTCTTTTTTTTCGCTTTGGTGAGTTATTGTTGTTCAATCAATTGAACAACCAATTTTCTTTTTCGCATGTTATTGTTGTTCATCAGTTGAATAGCTATTGTTCAATCAATTGAATAGATATTGTTCAATCAATTGAACAACTGTTGTTCGGTGAAATGAACAACTGATTTTATTTTTATCAGTTTTTGTTGTTCAATCAATTAAACATCCCATTTTCTTTTTGTGTATTATTACTATTCAATCATTTTAACAACAATTGTTCAATCGACTGAAAAGATGTTGTTCAGTCAAATGAGAAGTTGTTTTTTTTTGTGTTTTCGTTGTTAAATTGATTGAAAAACTGTTGTTCTATGGATTAAATAGTCGTTGTTCGGTCAAGTGAACAACGAATTCCTTTTTTGTTTTTGTTTTTGTTTTTCAATCGATTGAACAACTGCTAATCAATCAACTGAGCAGCCATTGTTTGATCAAATTAACAACATATTTTTCTTTTGTGTGTTTTTTTTGTTTAATCGATTGAACAACTGATGTTCAATTGACTAAAAAACCATTTTTCGGTCAAATGAACAAAGAATTTTTCTTTTATTTGTTTTTTTTTTTCAATTGATTGAACAAATGTTGTTCAATTGACTGAACAACCCTTGTTCATTCAAATGAACAATGAATTCTTCTTTTTTTGTTTTTTTGCTGTTTAATCGACTGAACAACTGATGTTCGATCAACTGCATAATCGTTTTTCGGTCAAATGAACAACTAATTCTTATTTTTTTTGTTTCTGTTGTTCAATCGAATGAGCAGTTGTTGTTCAATCTATTTAACAACTACTATTCTATCAAATAAAAAACTACACTTTTGTAATAAATAGATGTTTAAATGGAATTTTTCCAATTTTATTTCCATATAACCATACATTTTTTCATGAAAATTATCATGCTAAATGGGGAATTTGTATCTAAGAAAGAGAAAAACAACGATACTGATAACAATTATGATTTTCTTACCTTTGATGGGTATTATTATTTTCAGACATTGATATGGTTTAACTATGAAATGGCTTATTGTATATCTTTTCTTCAGACATATTATAAAGGATTGATTATCTTAAAACCATGTTGTTCTATATTTTTACACTATCAATGGTTGATCTTCTAGGGCGGCATGACTTAGGAATGAGGGTATATATCTTATTGGCATTTCTTTTCACTTCTTACACCATCCCTGACTCTTAAGTAGTTAATGAGTCTCCCTCTATTTATGATTGAAAAGATACAAATATGAAAATAATATGCAAATATTTTAAAGAGGATAAGGGGGCCTCATCATGAGCCATCCTACCATGACCATAAGGAGATAATAAGTAAAATTCGCATAATGGCCACCACACCAAGGCAATGACCTTCTAGCCAAGAAAAAATGCTCGAAGGACAGGATGTATCATCATAAGACATCCTCATTACTTTGTTAAAACCTAGTGAATGCCACTGTGGTTATATGGTTACCATGACAGCACAATGGCCTCTCCATAAGAACAACTAAACTATCTAAATACTAAATAGAGGATTCTGGCACATTTTTGGCTAAAAAGCAACCCTGTCAAGGCTATGGGTGCCTACTGGCAGTAGTGGTTCTGCTTGTGGCATTGGAGTTTCATGATAAAATCCAATTGTTTTATATTCACTTATTTTTACGAGCCCATTCCTAAAGGAGAAGTTATCATTCCAATAGTGTTATCTTTATAATAACTAGTATGCATGATAAAACTACATTTTCATATGAATTAATTTAATTATGTCCGATCACTTAGTTCAAAGAGTTGTTACCACTCTTTACATCTCATGTTTTTGTCACAACTTTCCATAAAAGAAAAAAAAAAATTTCTCATAATAATTATTTCTCCATTTTTTCCTTTTTAATCATTTCCCCACCTTCCTTATGATTTGAGAAGATTTGATTAATTTCTGCGACAATGTACTTCGCTCTGGTTATTATTCTGCTGTATTAATGATCCTCAATGTCTTTCCTCTTTTTCTACATTGTAAGGCCGTGAAATACCTTCTATCATTAGAGGGGGAAAAGGTGTACATTATGAGCAAGCATGTGAACTAATAATCAAAATCTGCTAAAACATGGTGATATGGAAGAAAAATATAATTACATTTATACTCTTTTTAACAGTTTCAAAGTATTTACATGCAGTATTTTTGTTGTTTAAAATTTATGTAGTCATGAGTAGTGCATACAAAAGTGTGAATTCAGTCTCTGAGACAGAACATTCATGGGTGGGAGATCTGTCCGCAATGATCCCATAGTACTCAATATTACATATCGGGCTCATGTTATGCTTGAGAGCGTTGGCTAGCTCCCATATCAGGAAAAATTACAGGGATTCGACACTGAGATAACACTAGAATTCATGAAAAACCTATAGGATGGACACACAATTATGAAGGGAAGAGATATAACAATATCAGAAATTGTAATAGTTGAGGTTTCTGAACTTTCTCCAACAGGAATAAAGTCGACTAATAAGCATTTTCTCTTACATTTAGCAGTTTTAGTATTCCAGGACCCAAGCGAGAATTTGGCACACAAAGGAAAATCGATTCACCATAACACTTTGAAGGAACCATGGCAAGAACTAGCAATCATCGTTCAGAAGTATATTACATGTGATAGATGTCAATATGTGGTAAAACTGGAGGAACTCAAAATTATATCCATACTCAAATAGAAAATTTCAGTTAATTTTCCATTTTTCTTGAATCCTTTGTTGCATGACATGTCTAGTCGTGTTAGGAGGGCTAAGAATCCAAATAGAGTTTTCAACCATCATGCTCTAATAAATCTAAGTGTCACTCATGGATTAACTAAGCATCAGTTAACATGGGACAACTTTGTAAGCCTTGTCGTAACCCCACCAGAAAAAAATCTTGATAACAGAGAAATTGACAAGTGAAGAAGGGAAATATCAGTTCCAAAGAATGCCAGAAGAAAAAAAAATCATCCCTCGACCTCGGGTATAGTGAAATGAAGAGTCTCTAAATGGTTAAGTTCAAGACAAGGCACCTCAACCTTGGTCGATGAGTCAGGGCCATATCATACACCTTCTCTAAAAAAGGAAGATGAATTACTAGAAGGATATGAGGAAGAAATGGCCCGAGATCCCTCTAGGAATTCTGAGGGACATAGTTACCCCATAGACCAATCTTCCTCTGCTGGAAGTTTCCGCCACACTAAGATTTTACCGTCTGAGGAGGAATTTCTGGATTCAAGGGATTCAACTCGTTGTGGTAATGAATATTTGGAAAAAGAAAACCTTGTAGAAAGAATTCTTGAGTCTAAAAACTAGTTAGGTGATGTTGTCCCATTGGACCAGAGTATTGATATAGGCACAAACTCTGTGGTGCCTAAAGAAAACACCATTCCATTGGACCAGAGTACTAATATAGGCACAAATTCTGTGGTGCCTGAAGAAAACACCATTCCATTGGACCAGAGTACTAATATAGGCAAAACCTCTATGGTTCCTGAGCAAAACACCATCCCATTAGACAAGAGTATTTATATATGAATAACCCCTTCAGTACCTGATGAAAACAATGTCTCGCTAGATTATGGCCTAGAAATTGGCACAACTCCCCTTGTGCTTGAAAAAAATACTTTTCCCTCTTCTACTAAAAACCCTATAAAGAAGAATAAGACAATTAGGGCTAAGTTGAGTAAATTGCGCCAAAAATAAAAGAAATTTAAGAAAACAATCAAGCAATTAAGGGAATGGTTAAAAGAGGAAGATAAGGCATGGAAGCCTAAAAAATAAAGAGACACTACTGAAACCCAAATAGAATTAGAGACACAGGCAGAGGAGATTCAGACAGAAGAAACATTTTCTTATACTCCTCTGATAAAAGAAGTTGTCATTTCAAGGCTTCAAAATGAATTGACACAGACCCAACAGGAATTGGCTAAATATAAGAAGGAAGTGGTACTAGTATAGCTGCATCAGGAGCTGCTAGAAAAACTCAATATGCTTGCTGCAACCGAAGGTGAAACTTTTGCCAACTTTAGAAGTGAACAGGAGAAGGTAAATAACGCACAATCTTAGATTGAAGAAGCCACGAAGCAAACGAATACTATTTGATCTCTTTACTCTAATGTCTTGTATTTTAGATCACCTGTTACTAATTATTATCTGTTTTTATTAGAAAGATATCTTTTATTAAAATTGAAAGCCATTAGAGCAGGGAAACACATTGAGTTTAAGACCAGTACATAATTTGTCCAGTGTTGTGGGGAATGTAATGAGAAGGTTCAACGCCTCTTATGTGAACTATATTTACATAATTCATTTTTGGAAGATGAGTGAGATAGTAACTGTAGCCCCTTCATAGGAGACATCCAGTCTCTTACATTCCTCTCTCTTTCTGACAATCAAATCAAGTGGGATGAATCGTATAACATTTTTTGTAGAAGGGAACTTGAATTGGATCTATAGGTTAGAGGAGAACCCACTAAACCTCTACATCTCTTCACTCAACATAAGAGATTCAAGAAGGGGTCATAGCTAAATTAGGACCACTCCGCAAGGAAATTGTACGAGCAGGGAGATAATACTTTCAAGAGATCAGAGAAGATGGTTTGTTAGCAGCCAAGCAAAGATAGCAGGGATCCACCAACAACGTTAAGAATAATTATCCCTTTAACTATAGTAACTTTAAAGTAGTTGTTGTTTGTTTTAACATAGACAGTAACATAATTTTATGCATGGGTCCTACATGGATAGTGTGTTGCTACAGGTGTACTATCATATGGTACCCTCCTGAGGGCTATGACTATGACTATGATCTTATAAAGGGCCATGTAAATTAGGCTTTTGAAAAATTAGAACATAAACATGCTTTTAGATTATATAATGAGGAAGTCTTTCCTACCTATTCCTTGACATTGTTACACTTCGACCATCTCATTGCATGAGGACATGCAATAAGGTAAGTTGGGGAGTATGTTGGGCCATGAAGAAGGTATGTTTTATTCTCATAATTAGTTTGATTTATTACTAACTTTCATGTGTTTACCTTCACATTGGAAATAAATCTGGAATAATTAATTGTAAACAAATGGTAAAACTAATTATCAACAACTTATGCGATTATGGAACATTGTTACCGATGAAATAGGTAACTGCGCTGGTACCTACTTTTTGACGTAGCACGAAAAACACCTTATTTTGAAAAGTGGTGATGCAAAATCAATTTTTTTTTTTGAGCATGTTTTTGGCACTTCATTTTATTTTTTTTTCTTTTTCTGTGATGCTTTTTATGTCAATTTTGAATAGTGGTGGTGTATCATCACCAATGTTTTTTTAGAGGATTGATTTTCACACTATACATTTTCTAATGTCTTCTTATTCCATGAGATGTTTATTTTTTAGTGCATTTATATACTTGTGTTTTAAAAATTAAAAAATATATATATTTTTTAAAACTAAAAAATTGTAATCATATCTTCGCTTTTTCACATAGATAAAAAAATGAAAAAGGGTCAATATTATAAAGTATATATTTTCTACAAGTTTATGTATTGCTAATTAATTTTTCAATGCACATCAAATAATTGTCACTAAAAAACCAATATTTTGAACGATATGACAAAAAAATACAAATTTTCAATACAAATAGACTGCAAAAAATACACTTTTGGAGACTTTTTGTTAAAAAAAACATGTTAAATAAACTAATTTTTGGGAAAATCTTAACAAAAAAAAATTAAGGAAATAGCATTTTTATTGAATTTTATGTCAAAAAATAATAGTAATCATATGTTTTTTGCAAAAAATAAGGATTCTTCTCATAAAATATCAAAGTCTAAACATTACAAGTAAAAATGATTAATAGATCTCAAAAATGAGCTTTGTTTGCAAGCATAACTTAAAGATCTTCAACAAGATCAACTAATACATGTTCACTATCATCTAGAAAATCATTGATGGCTTCTTTTGCAACATTTTCTACTTCATTTTGGTCATTGTCATCTTCGAATGGATCTTTCATGTCTCAAAATCTTCCAAAGTGTCCCTTTCCAACCATTCCATATAATGGTGGTTGAGGTTCCTTTGCTTATTTTGCCACACATGATTCATTAAAATCCCATTTCCTCAAACCAACTTCTTTCTTCACATTTGGAAGGAATTCAATAGCGTTAATTATTTGTTGAATAAATTTGCATTGCACTCGGTCTCTCTCAAGGGCAATGCAATTTCTTCCTTTTGGTAGGCATCATGCTAGTGTTGTACCTAATCATCAAGTAGAAAAGAAACAAATAAGAAAATTAGTAGTAAAAAATAAAATATTTAAATTTAAATTTGTATAATAAAACTTACTTGAACCTGAAAATAGATCCAAAACCCAAACTCCTTCATTTGATGACATCACCCGGCCTGCCTCTGGCCCTCGGTTGGGTGGAGGGAAATTTCAAGAATCACCCTCCGCCCAGCTGGGGGTCCAAGGCAGGCTAGGAATCTCTAGAGGATGCCACTCGGTCGGCCTCCTCCCAGCCGGGGGTGATTCTAAGAATTTCCCTCCGCCTAGCCAGGGGTGATTCTCGGAATCACCCTCCGCCCAGCCGAGAGCAATTCTTGGAATCTCCCTTTACCCAGCCGGGGGTGATTCTTGCAATCATCCTCTGCACAACCGGAGGCTAGAGGCAGGTTGGGCGGCGCTGTCAAGGGCTACCCAGCCTACCTCTAGCCCCTGGCAAGGTGGAGACAGGCTGGGTAGCCCTTTATGGTGCCACTAGGCTGACCTCCGGTCCTTGGCTAGAAGTAGGGAGATTCTCATAATCACCCTCCACTTAGCTGGGGGCCGAAGGCCGACTGAGCAGCACCATCGAGGGCTACCCAGCCTGCCTCGGGCCCCCGAGCCCAGTGAAGGGAGGCTGGGCATCCCTCAATGGAGCCGCTTGGCCTGCCTCCGTCCCCCGGCTGGGCAGAGGGAAATTCTGAGAATCACCCCCAGCTGGGCAGAGGGCGATTCCAAAAATCACCTCCAACTGGGTAGAGGATGATCCTGAGAATTGCCCTCTACCTAGTCAGGGGTGATTTGGAATCATCCTCCACCCAGTTGCAGGCCAGGGGCACACCAGCAATGTCGTCGAGCGTTGCCCAGCCTACCTCCGGCCCCCGGCTGGGCATAGGGCGATTTTGAGAATCACCTCTAGCTCGGTTGAGGGTGATTCTCAGAATCGCCCTTCACCTAGCTGGGGGTGATTCTCAGAACCGCTCTCCGCCCAGTCGAGGGTGATTCTTGGGATTGCCCTCTGGCAACTGGGGATGATTCTCGGAATTGCCCTCCCCCTAGCTGGGTGTGATTCTCAGAATCACCCTCCACCTAGCCAGGGATGATTCTTGGAATCACCCTCCGCCTAGCCAGGGGTCTAAGGCTTTCTGGGTGACACCGTTGAGGGCTTCCTAGCCTACCTCTAACCCACGGATGGGTGGAGGGTGATTCCAAGAATCATCCCCGGTTGGGCGGAGGGTGATTCCGAGAATCACCCGCGGCTGGGCAGAGGGCGATTATGAGAATCACCCCTGGTTGGGCATAGGGAAATTTCAAGAATCACATCACCCCCGACTGGGCGAAGGGCGATTTCGAGAATCACCCTTGGCTAGGCGAAGGGTGATTCCGAGAATCACCCCTGGCTGGGTGGAGGGCGATTCGGCGATTCCAAGACTCACCCTCTGCCCAACCCGGGTTGATTCTCGGAATAGCCCTCTGCCTAGCCGGGGGTCAGAGGCCAGCTGGGCGGCATCGTCGAGGGCTGCCCAACCTACCTCTAGCTCCTCGCGGGCAGCAAAATAATTTTATTTTTATTTTATTTTTTTCAAACACAAGCTATTTAAAAAATTTAATTTTTTTTAAGCAAAAACTATTATAATAAAAAAAATGTATTGTTTAATATAAAAAAAAAATCTACAATTAAAATTTTAAAATATAAAAAAACAATAAAAACAAATTAAAAAACATGTTTTAAAAAGTAAACAAACAAATATAAAAGAAATTTATTTTTTAATTTTATTTATTTTTTAAATTAAAAGAATTATTATTTAATATATAAAAAAACAATTGTTTTTTTTAAATATGTTTTGAAATATAAACAAACATATTAAGAAGATTTTATTTTTTATTTTTTATTTTCTTAAAACTAAAACAATTATAATTTAAAATATAGGAAAAAAATTAAAAAAAATTAAAAAATATGTTTTTATATATAAGCAAACAAATATATGAATAATAATTTTTTCATTTACTTGTTCATTTTAAAAATTGTTTAAGTCATATAATTTCTCCATAATTTCATTGTTCAAGTATCTTGAAAACTTAATATTTAAAAACTTGAGATTTACAACTTGTCACTAAGGTTTTTATGTCCTGCGAATTTTTATCTTTGATGTTATCGTTGAAAATAAATACAATTTTAGGGTTGTTTAGAGTCAAGATATTTTATGTTTAACAACATGGATAAAAATTGTTCGGAATGATAAGCCCTTCAGACATGATTTTGTTTATATTTAACATCATCTATCAAAAAATATATAATTTTATGATTTTTCAATGTCCTAATATGTTGTCTTTAATTCCATTGTTACAATGTGTCAAAAGTGAGACAGAATGGTTTTTTTTGTTACTCCAACATGAACTCGTTTTGTTTTGAGGGTGTTTTTTCAATCATTTTTTCAAGAAACAATTTTGTTTTTAGCATTATTTTATAAAAAGGTGATTTTTGACCATGAGAAAAAAAAAATGCATTCTGGAATACACACATTTTGTTTTTGGGGTGTTTTTTCATGTTTTTTGAGTCTTTTTGGGCTAGAGTTCCCGTTTTGAGGTAATAGTTCCCGTTTCATCAGTAACATTGTTATCGGCATAAAGGCTAACTTTTGATGTTTTTATGTGCAAGAAATGTAAATCAATTAACCAATGTTCAAATGACTAAACAACAAAAACCAATAAAAGGAAAATATCATGTTCTGTTCATACAAACAAGGTAAGAATGAGGAAGATCTTGCCTATTCTATAATGCAAAATGTAAGAAAGTTGTGAAAATTTTTCTGGATCTCCTGATATTGAGGATTCATTATTTTACGTTTTGTTTCTCTATAGGATATAAAAGACTAGTAGGTGGAATAGAATGGGAGTTATTTACCCATATGTTGTAATTCTATTTTATTTACATTTCTTTAGAACTGAAGCTTTCGCACTCAGCAATGTTGAATCTCGGTTGTTGAATTGAATGAACGAGATAGTTTTTTTTCCATAATCATGTTTTGAAGATCTTCTAGCACAGACTTCTAGAGGCTTTGGGCCCAGTCATTAGGAGCTCTAATTCCATCTTGTGTTATATTCTTATTTTCTACTTTAGTAACTAATCATTCTTGTGTTTCGTAGAATTATAGTTGATTTGAATCTCATCAACATTGAATGGTTTGCCTTTATATTGATTTAAAGTCTTTATCACTTTCATTTTCTACATGAATTTTATCTCTTTCATTTACTAGAGTTATTTGAATATTTCAATTGATGTTCATTATGAGAGATATTGTTTGGTTGATCAGTCATTAAGAATTTTAATTGCAGAGCATGACTGCGTTACTCATCGTTTAGTTACTACAGTGTTCCCTATCTGGTTAAATAGATTGTTATATATGTTGATTCATAATTTTGGTTAATTGTGAATTCCTTTAATATTTGTATTTCAGTTTTCTACTTCCATAGGAAAAAATTAGAATTAAATTAAGTTGATCAATTAAGTTATTTAATGATTTCTTTTAGAATTTCTTTGATTGAACTTCGAGAATTAGACTTTACTTCTTGTAACAATTTCAATTTATTGACCTCTAATTTCATTTGCATAAACTGTGTTGAACACTTTTGAAATAAATAGACTTACCTTGGGTTGATGATTAACGTAGGCATTAGGATGAATTTTAAATACTCATCTTAATGCACAAACATCAGGTACTCTGACCATTGATCTCAAAACATGGTATCAGAGAATGAAACAAATGGTCAAAACATGTAAAAAAATATAAATATCAAAGTTAGAAAAATAAACTAACGAAAACGAAAAGGAAAAATATAGAAATTGCACAGGTAATAATAATACATGTGAAATTAGCTTCAGGCTGGAAGATTTTCCTGTACATTCAATAAATAGAACGATAAGTACAAGAGGATAAAAAGAACATAATTAACTATGTCATTATAAATAAATGTGATACTAACCTAAGGGAAGAAGTGTGCAAAAATAGATAACAATTATACATATTTGAGGAAGACTATGAAAATCTGGAAAAGAAGATTCCAAATTATTTCCAAAAAAGATAATTATTATGAGATAATTTTATAATTAACTTCTGGAAAAATTAGTATCAATTTGTATTACTCTAAAATCATAGAGTAATACAATACTAAACTAGAAATTTGAAATGTAAATAGACATAAATTAATTTCAGAATTCATACTATATTAAATATAGCTATAATTCTAGAATACATAGTATTATAATATAAATGAACTGTTGAATTGAAAATGGAGATAAATTATCTGAGAAGTGGAACTGTATACACATATAATCACGATGATTTTAATTAAAGAAAATTTAAATATCAGAGAATCCTTTCAAATTCTATATATATATATATATATATATATATATATATATATATATAGGCAATGGCATATAAAATAAAATAAATGCTATGTTGTACAGAGGAAATAAATGAATGCAATAAACTAAAATAATGTTAAATATAACATTTAAAATTAAATGGGAGAGTATATACACAATGAACTTTTACAACACTTATACAGATAAGTTCACTTAATAAGAACCCAAGTAATAATGATATTGGGAAAAATAGCCCAATACCTAATGTAGTTACAAAAAATTCAAATAAGAGAAATGAAATTTCATTGTAATTATACTACTTAAGTCTCGGATACTTGAAAATTGAATATCTCTGTACAAATTTACAGAACCAAGAACCAGCATAAGAAATAAATTAAATTATAGAATTCGGAAATTGAAAGTTAATAAAATGCAAAAGTAGAATACATCTTCTGCAAAACAATTGCGAAGAAAAACTAGGTTGAGTGCAATTGTATGAAAATAATCACTTACCAGTGCTAAAAGCATAAGAATATGGCACACGATGGTGGAGAAATCCTGAGGGTGTCCTCTGGAAGGCTAAACGTAACATAAGTTTTATAGAAAACCAAAATAAAACTAAATAGAAATGATATGGTTCGATAACCAAAATTTATAAAACAGAGGAATAAATATCAAGTACAGTGAAGGAAATTTTTTCACAGTAGTTCTGTTATCACCAAAATTGTACTTTATTGGTTGCTGATCAGACAACTTCAGTGTAACCGTTTCAAACTACTTCTAACTAAAGCTTAGCCTCTTCAATCTGAGAGGGCTCTCTCATAAGTAATTTATGATATCGGTTAATGATAAAGATATATGTCTAAATCTGTGAATTATGTATTGGTTTTGTATGTTTGCAGGTTGAAAAGATGAAGGCTTGCTAGCATTGGGCTTATGGAGTCAACAAATCATTAGGTTCAGTGGCAAAGTTTCTTGACATGGAAACTAAGGCAGATAGGGGTCTTTAAAAAATTAAATTCACTCATAGAACATAGGTCAACACAGTAATTTCATTACTAAAGGAAGTCACAGAATAGATTTATGAATTCTGAGTAATAACAATGAAATATACTGCTAGTGGTTCAAAGGAAATTCACTCATAAAATATAAAAAAACAAAGTCATCTCATTATTAAAGGAAGTCAGAGGATAGAGTTATGAATTATGAGTAATAGCAATGAAATCTACTACAAGTAGTAAAGCATAAGATGTAGATCAATGAAACATTAAAAACCCCATGAGAATCTGAGGTTGGTCAAGAAAAAAGTCTTTGTATTACTGAAAACAATCAATTACATAAAGCTGCGGCTTTTCCAAAAAGTCTCCAACCCGTGACGAATTCAACTCTCTACACTTTAATAGACTTGTCACCTCATGAAATGATCCGACTCCTTGCTATATTCGTCAAATTTTTTCCTAATGACACCTTGCATAACCATAAAAAAATATTTAACGAGAAAATGACAGCTATCCTACTCGACAGTCCTTTTCCTAATAGGACTCAAATTGTTCATTATTACAATAACAAAATTATATCCTAAAGAAAATTAAATCTTGACAACTATGCTTTCACATATTCGAATAGGGTGTGATGGGACTCATCACTACATGACATTTTAATTGACCTCCTCTAAAACTAGAAATAAACCCAGTTTTTTAGGAAAACTGGTCTTCATCTTCAACGAATGGTTTGGTTGGTAGCTTGTCCTCATTTTGTGGTATTTAAGTGTTGTATAAATGTTGTCATGGTACTTTAACACTTCGAAAGTATCAAGCTATCCAAAAATTCCAAAAAACCTGCTTAAAAAACTCCAACACTGTACACTATGAAATTAAGATAGTTTCGTAGCGTACTTTCGTAGCACTACAAAAATGCCTTTTGCCGTCATCCTTTTTGGTTCTTTCTTTCCTAATTGTGTTAATTCTACCTTGATTCATCTCCCATACAAATTTCACCTCTTGAAAGCTCCCAAAACCGGTTTGGAAAGAAAAAATAATGCTATAGTATTTTCATAGCATTTTGTTGTTCTTCAAGCCCACGCATACTATGAAACTTCTGAAAATTGTGGTTTTTCCAGATTTTTTTCCTTCTTTCAAAAAGGAACCTTCCAGCTATACAAATTTAATTTTTAGCATTCCATTGACCTTCCAAAACATAAACTAACTTATCCTAAGGGTATTGAGGTGTTTCTTCTTTAAAAAGCATCATTTTCAACTTTAGCAAGTCTTTTCATCACTAAAATGACTATGTTTTTTCTAAAAACATAGGGTTCAGAGATAAGCTCTTTTCTCCCTATTGTTGATAGATATTGATAAAATGAGGGAAAATTTTGTATCTCAATATCCCTTGAAAAAAAAAAATTCTTGGGATTTTGAAGCACATCTCCATCTTTCCAGAATCTGCATTCTAAAAACATGTATAAAACTTGAAAATTCTGCATTTTGAAAATAGGGCTGAAAGACATCCACGTATCTCCTAATTTGTAACACCTTTGAAAAAAGTGAAAGACATTATTTTTATTTTCTATGTTCTTAAAAATAACCTCTCTCATTGTGTTAAAATATTTTTTTGTTTTCCCAGAAACCATACTTGAAGTTGACTTCTCAAAATAAAAAAATAGAGAAATGCTTCATATTCGCTACGAAAGTGTCAACAATTTCATTGCGTTTTCTGCCTTTTTTACACTGAATTCACTACAAAAGTAGGGATTCTTGGCTAAAATGACCTTTTCAAATTTAATTACTTTGGAAATAAAAACTAACAGCAAATTATGGCTGATGAAACATGATATGACCTATAAGGAGGTGATTTTCAGATGAAATGAGGGTGGTCTTGAAACTTAGGATAGGTTAAATATGAAAAAATGAGATTTCCTATGCCAATTTCATAAAAGGTTTAAGGATTCCTTACCCTTTTGAGGAGTGAACCATATGAACATGTCAAGTAATTAATGACAAAATTATGAGTGATAACAATGGCTCCACTTGGGATGGTGTGCCCCTGTGGTACACCAAAGAACCTGTAGTTCCAGTGCCATCCATCTTCTTAAAAATAAAAAATTTGAGATTTATGAAAACTTATCCAAGCTCTTATGGACTTCTCCTTAGGATCAAGATTGATGATTACTGCTGAAAAACCAACTTTGTACCAACTGAAAAGATTCTCAATCAACTTTGAGCTTATTCAAAAAATCCTACCCACCCTATCAGCTCCAATCTCCGTTTCTAATTCAAGCAACATGAAACTTCCATTGAAGCAATTTAATGATATAATATAACATTTGAACCTCTTGATTTCACTTGAACCAAAAGTAAGCATGATACTAAAATGACCAAAGCAACATCAAATGTATCTGACCCTCATAATAAAAATATAACTGGAAATCTGGACTGTAGAACTCTTCCATGTATTAAGCTATATGATCAAAGAAGACATGATTTGTTTGATGATTCTCATGACATTTTTTAGCTTTGGAAAATTCATATATGCTTTTGTCAGCCACACAAGATTTTAGTTGTGTGCTATCAAACTGATTTTCAAAAACAGGGTATTCTTCCTCAATCTCAAAGGAGAAAAGTAGCAACACCCTCTCTTTGTTTTATTTCAGTAAATTTTTTTGAAAAGACAGATCTTGATCATGAAGCGTATAAGATTCAATTTGATCTTCTGAAACTTCAATGTCTTTTTCAATCTTCTTAGCAACTTCATCCACAAATTCAATCTTATCTTCTGACTTGCACTCAAATCATTTCAGATTAGAAGACAAGAATAAAGAAAAAATTTCATCCACTTCCTCATTAGTATGATCATTATTTGATATAGGTTGATGCAAGGAATCACATGAAAAATAAATTTCTTCCTTTATCTGAGGATTGTAGAAATTATCTTCCAATATTTCTTCTTGTTGTTTGAAATGATTCTCATACTCTCGATTGTCAAAAGGATGACAATTCTACTACAATTTTTCATCAAACTCAGAGGATGTAACATGATTTTCATAAATAAACTCCTATTGGGTTTCATTTTCCTCCAAGAGAGAGGCTATCATTTCTTCTTGGTGATGAAATGGGTTTTCATGAAGGGCCTCTAAAATTTCATCATCCATAAACACATCATCTTCATAAAAATTCTCCAAATATTCAATATAACTCACACAATGTTTACAAAAGTCTTTGACCAGCAATAAGGAGGGATGAAACTCTTTGTAATATTCCTAATTAGCGACAGCTAATTGGAATATTCAATTTTGTATATTTTTTCCATCTATGGTTTGTAAATAAATAAAAAGTGAGTAAAGAGGGTCTAACTCACTTAAGTAGAATAAAACATGTACCAAGTAGCACAACGTTGTGACTCAAGGGGGAGCCAAGGGGGCCAAACACCACATAGAGGAGGGGGGCCTATGTACACTCTAGAAGCTTCTACAGAGATAAGGATGAGTATGTGGAGGAGAGAGAGAGTCTACATTAGGTTTTGGAGGGAAGCCAACACTATAAAAGATGGAGGAGCCTCCTCATTTGGTTCATTCTTGAGTTGATGATTTTTGAGTGAGACGTTTGTCTTCTTGAGCACGCTGGCTATTTAGCCTATCTGCAGCACTGTTTAGTGCATTGAGTGTCTCCGGTTGGATATCTCACCCTTAGCCCCGAGGGACTTCGAGTGCTTGCTCGGGCGACGCTTGTTTTACAGTATTTTGTGAGTCGTTCCATTGTTTGGGTTTGTAGCGGAGCCGACGCTTATAGAGACTGCGCAGTCACTAAGAGAGAGGATGCAGGCCATTGTGGAGGAGCTTCAGATTAGGGTTTCTGCAGGTGATCTTGCTGGGATTTCGAGTAGAGGGTTAGCCTTTGCCCGTCGGAGGTTTTTGGCGAAGTTTCTGGTAGTATTTCAGTTGTTTTTGTCTAGCCACTATGTTGTATCTTGGAGGCCAGTGTAATTCACTGGGGAGGCAGTTTTCGGTGATTTCTAGGGTTGGCCATTATTGGAATGGTTTTTGGATGTTGTCTAGTTTGTTGAGGAGAGGATATTTTCCGATTTTCAGCTCATTCTGGCAACGGGATCAACCCCTAATCTCAGTCGATTCTAGTAGTAGCAGATACATGGAATTTTTCTAGCAGCTGGGACGCAGTTCATAGAACAGCCATTTCTTGCCTTTTATGAGAGTGTTTTCTTACTTGATTTGGGAAATATTGCCTCTTGTACTTCATTACATTTCTCAGATTAATAAAATGGCTCAGCATTTTCTCTCTATGATTTCTACTTGAGTTTCCATTGTTGCCGTAGTTGCAGTATTCTCTTTCTATTTCTATTTTTGAGCACTCTAGTTCTATACCACTTGGTGTGTTTATCTTTCGCTCCTAGACCGAGTCTAGAAAGGGCCAGAAAGCCTCCGGATATCGCCCTCCAAATCTATCTCTGGTTGGAGTTTGTCGTGTTTTAGAGATATCTGCAAAACAGGATATTACAGTGGTATCAGAGCATAGTTCTGGCTCAGCCTGTGGTCTATAACATCAGGAAAGAGACCATACAAAGGTTTTCTAGGATTTCAGAGAGCAATGATTAACAGTAGCAGCTGCAGTGACAGAAAACGAAATTGGAAGAGGGCCAAACTACAAAGGGTTAAATTTTGAAGGTTGGAATTAGAAGAAATCATTTCTGGGTTTTTCTGGGTTTTGGGCAAGGATCACCTTTCAAAATTCCTAGAATTTTTTGAGTAGTTTTCAATGGATAAATCGGAGGCCGAAGTCAAGCAGCAATGTAGTCTTGGAATGGCACTGTAGTTTCTGGAGGAGCCTGTAGTAGACACAGAACATGAGGAGATGGTGATAGACGTAGAACAGGGGGAGCCTGTAGACACAGAGCAAGAGGAACTGATGGCAGGTGATCATGATGCAAAGAGATTTGGGGAGATGCTCCTCAAATCACTACAGGATTTGCCGAGGCAGATTGAGGTAATGGGGCAGAGATTCATCGCTGTGGAGGCTAGAGAGCATGAAACCCCAAGGGGTTTCTAGATTGGCGAGGGATCAGGCACATCCCACCATTTTCTGGAGCATGATTCCACTCAGCATATGGCATTACATACACCCACACGTTCTACTATGCCCACTTTTTTGGGTGCAGACACAGGGGCAGGAGCACAGTAGGAGCCAAATCCTAGCCACATGGGTGATTATTTCGCCAAGTATCAGGCATATGGGCAAGAGTTCAAGGATGCCCTTCCATTCATAGATTTTGTTTAGCTTTAGCGGGATAGCAGATCCCGTAACTTTCACAGTGGGAACATGCACTCACATGATGGGGGCTTACAGCGCATAATGGGAAGACTCCATTAACCGACATTTGACGGGTCATGCCAGCATTCGGAAAAATCTTGGCTGGAGAAGTTGGATACCTCTTTCCAGCTTGACTGAGTATCAGAGGGGTAAACCATCAAAATGGTTACCTCGCACTTGGAGGATGAGGACACACAGGATTGTAGGGAGTTCAAGGATACACCTAGTGTGACACAGGACTCACCCTCATTGGAGACCTCCTTGGCCATGTCGGTTGATATCGTAGATCCTACTCTAGTAGAGCCATCCACTGTGGTGATGACCAGAGTCATGTCTGAGTCTTCGGGTGGTAGCAGCACACGACAGATGGGTGAGGTGTCAAGAGATGTATCCACCTTCGATGAGGCACTAGGAGATAGAAAGGTATTGGATGATGGTCGCAGACAGCAGTATCATCAGCTACGGGCATACCTTCTAGTTTTGAAAGGGAAGGCCACGTCAGTACGGGAGGCCATTTTGTTGTAGGACAAGGAGCTGGAGGGCATGAGAGTCGCTTGTGCCGAGTCAGCTACCAAGTTGGCCACATTGGGGAACGACTGGATTCCCTAATGGTACTACCACAGGGCACGTTGGAGCATCAGATCATTCCCCTTCAGGCATTCATGGACGGGACTAGCAGCATTTTTGGGTCACCCCTTCCCATTGGAGAGAGAGAGGTGGAGCCACCTAGTCAGATCTCATACGTTGACTTGGATAGCGGTATGAGATGATCAGAGTTGCACACAGTACAACATCCACATGTTGAGGTTGGATGGCGAGAGATTTTGAGTTGGTACCCGATGGAGTGCGTTATGGAGATAGTGGTAGATCTGAGTGTAGTTCAGCGGGAGTTTCTAGGTATGGGGAATACAGGAACCCCAGATTGGCATTGGGATCTAGGCGGGATCACCTATCATTTCCCAGGAAGGTCGATTGACTATGTCTTGGAGGGTATAGTTGGCCTAGCAGTAGAACATCTGCATCTGCTAGGGGAGTTTCAGTCAGCTACAGTGGCCAACCAGTTTATGGGTAGACTCCCTAGGTTGTATTGTTATGACACTCATACACGGGATCATGGGGTGGTCAACATAGCTTGGTAGGAGCTTGTCGGAGGAGGTGGCATTGGCAGGCCACCAGATGGCGCCTTGTATGGGGCACAGAGGACGTAGTGCACCTGAGCAGTGGTGGTAACACCACTAACACATAGGGAGATTCACTTCTTGGACCCCTCGAGGAGGATTTGGAGTGATGATCCATTCGTCGGCGGGTATAGTGATGCAACGGTGGAGACGATGATACAGATTTGGGGTAGTACGACATGTAGAGGCACAACTCTAGGTCATCACATCGAGGGATGTTTGGGAGACTCTAGCATTGAGTAGTATACTACCGGTGGACATGGAGTTGCATGGTGGTGTACCGTAGTGTGTACGACTGCATTGTGGAGTAGGAGTGTCCTACGTCACATTCAGAGCACACCCGGAGTGACTGATGCCTAGACACAGTCAAGGCACGAGACGGTACAGGGTGGTACAACAATAGCATGGGGTATCCAACAGTATATAGGGATATGCCTCAGTATGCAGTGGCATGTCAAGGAGTACATGGATGATTGGTGGTATACAAGGGTGTATGGTGCTGCATAGCAGGGTCTTAGAGTATTGCATCTAGGGAGACTCACAGATAGGCACACCAGGCTTACCTTTGGGGGTAGTTCACCGAGGATCGATGGGGAGACATATGAGTGATACTTGATGGTATCAGTGGGGACTCACGCACCCGACCCTCTTCTACATCACTCACAGACACAGTCGATTTTGTTGTTGTCCTTGGGCACTGTGGGCATGAGCAGCGAGGTACGCGAGGCTCACCCAAGATATTTGGATGACCCTCAGCACACTAGGGGAGAGACTTCTCAGCAGTGCCACTGGGTTGGTGTGCTATTTGACAGCCACAGGTCGGGGGATGCGATGATCCTCTGCCGGGGTGGAACATCAGTCATCGCTGAGCCTACGATTTGGGAGTAGGTCATGAGGGAGAAATGTGTCACTCTTTTCTCAGAGCACGACGAGACCATGCATGAGAAGAGGATACTGGGTTCAGTAGAGGTATCATCCCCGCATGCGTCTGGATGCTAGATAATGTATTGACACATTATCGAGAGGGTGGATGACAGACCTAGTGGAAATGTGGTGGAGGTAGAACAGGAGGGCATTCCTTCTGTATGCCAGGGTTAGTACTCTTTTTCATATGAGTCCATAGGATCATTTGAGGATGCTTCTGGGGAGCGAGAGAAGTCATGCAAAGATGGTGATAGTAGACCAAAGCTGCATTAGAGTGTCCAGGGTGAGCGGTCACGGGACTCTACGGGAGATACTCTGGGTGAAGAGTTACTTGTGACAATTCAGCTAGAGCAGTAGGTGATGGAGCCTGAGTCAACAGAGGAGGACACTATTCACATCAGGCATGCTATTCCTTTGGGGGAGAGCCAGATGGGTGCCCACATTGAGTCGATGAGGGATATGTGGCTAACATTGGGGTCAGCCATTGAGGTGGGGCAGTCAGATGCACCGACATTGAGTACAGTGACAGTAGTGGAAAATCCATATCCTATGGAGGTATTGGAGGTTGATGGGATTGTTCTACAGGTGGCAGTAGACAATAGGAGCATGAAATTCCTGATCAGGAGTGGGAGGAGCTGTTGGATATGGTGGAGCATCCATCTGTGGGTCGACACATGGATGAGGCGTAGATAGATGTACACGCAGTTAGCAGAGCGATAGTATTTTTAGTGGGTAGCACTCTCCAGGAGTACATCGATGGAGCTTGCAGCATAACTTGCCCACTTTGGCCCATTATAGAGAGAGGGGCTTCCATCTATAGGCAGATTCCATTGGCAGATAGGGCAGAGTAATGAGAGTTGATTATGGGCCGGCGGAAACACTTTAGGCATGTTCCATATGCAGTTGTTGTTGCTACATCAGATTCTTCTTCCAGGACAGACTAGCGAGAGATCATGAGTTGGTACCCTCTTGATGGTATGGTATTCTTCATAGGGAGCATAGCAGAGCAGGGGCCCTTGGACATAACAGATGTTACATATTACAGCTAGCATGGGGGTATAGGTCATCGTTTCTTCAGCACTCCATCCCGATTTCAACAGAGCAGGATCAACATGGGATTGAGTCAAGACTGGGATTGGAGAGAGGTGATCATTTGGTACACAGTTGATGGGACCGCTTACACAGTCACAAATATAGTGCAACAGGGGTCATGGTCTTCACCTCTTAGAGCATTATTCCTAGCTAGGGGCAGTGCGATGTCCGAGCTGTGGGACTTGGGAGATTGTTGGCCATGGTGGTGATGGGATCCGAGAGGATTGTTGGTTGGTTGGTACTGTGAGAGATCAGTTTGGGATCCTGGCATTAATAAATCCCTTTATATCAGGGTGATGCATAGGACAGGGGAGATTCAATGACACATCTGGGACCCAGGCACATTTTGCAATGTCGGTGGGAAGCATCATCTAGAAAGGAGGCTTGTTCAGGCGTTTCTTGAGGGCAAGCAACATTTTGCTGGGGGTGACTGTAATATTCCTAATTAGCGACAGCTAATTGGAATATTTGATTTTGTATAATTTTTCCATCTATGGTTTGTAAATAAATAAAAAGTGAGTAAATAGGGTCTAACTCACTTAAGTAGAATAAAACATCCACCTAGTAGCACAACGTTGTGACTCAAGGGGGAGTCAAGGGGGCCAAACACCACGTAGAGGAGGGGGGCCTACATACACTCTAGAAGCTTCTGCACAGATAAGGATGAGTATGTGGAGGAGAGAGAGGCTACGTTTGGTTTTGGATGGAAACCAATGCTATA